>VYZV01001627.1:1446-19373 GCA_013401275.1 Pandion haliaetus | reverse complement strand
TGGGGGCGGTTGAAGAGCCTTACTTATTTGTGTATAAGAATTTGATAGCATCATTAGCATTTTAGTAGCTAATAAAAATTTCAGCAGTGTTTGCCTACGCATCTGTGAACTTGCTGATAAAATAGACAATTCTACTTAAGCACATCATTAGCAATGCCTAAATAGTATATAGTCCCTGAGGAGACGCATTTTTTTGTCACAGGCTAGATCTTCATTTGGCACATCAATGAAGCATTGCTTCACTGACTGCAGTGATGCTAATCCAGGTTACAATGGCTGATGATGTAGACCTTGGTGATTAGAAACCAATAAGAAAAGCCTGAATCTCAGGGAGGGCCAAAAGGCTTGGAGTTCCTGTTCCAGTACGGCTGGCCGTTCATTCAGAATCAACTCCTACAGGAATCTTTCCACTGACTTTAAGAGATGCTGCAAAGGGTGGCTGATCTCCTACCAACCTTCTGTTTCTTTGAGGCAAGCAGACAGCATGAGGAGGAGTATATTTTAATTTTACTAGAGTATATTTAAAATATATAACACGGGACCATTCTAGAATATGGTAGAAGTTCAAAGTTCAAAAGGTTTAGTAAGCGCTATAGTCTTGCGTTTCACATGGTTGCTATGAAATAAAATCTAAAATTAATGCATTTAAATAGTGGGGAAGACTGCAAGTAGTTATGAATAAAGAGACAGTGAAGTGAGCTTCTGAAATACCTGTACAAATGAGCTGCTTCAATCTAGTTTCTGTGCAGGATTTCTTGTCTGCTGAAGGAGGGACTTCTACAGCCTCTGTTACTGAAATTCACAGCAATACTCCTGTTAGCTTCAAAGGTACTTGGGTCAGGCCTACATGTGAAGTAGACTTAAACCTGTGATTCCTGAGATTTGAATAATTTGTGCATTAATCTATGGTGCTGGTAAGTGCAATTCTAATTTAAATCTGCTAATTCCACCCAAATATTTTCCTTCTGTTAACCACAGAAAGCACATCTTTTGCCCTTCCAAAGTGTGTAATACAAGTACAGACTGCAGATGAATGCCAGTAAGGGTATTCACACCATCATTAAGCAAGCAATACAGGCATTAACAAACTTGCATCTTCAGTATGAAACTTTTAATTTGTATCCTGTAGACACCAGCTTTTCAGTCCCAGCTGGGCAACCCGGAATACATTAGATAGAAGGCTCTGTGTGGTGCTCAGTAGGAGCAGTCACGCTTCTCATTGCTTTCTCTCTTCAACTGAGGCAGGAAGCTTAGATTGAATTCCTCTGCACAAATGTTGCAAGAATAACTTCTCCTAATGTGGGTTTTAGCTGTTACTTATATTTAAGGGTCATAACTGGACATACATGGCTCAGCAGGTTGGTGTCTGACCCATGATTTTAGATAAAGGAGGATTTTTTTTTTTTTTTTTTTCCAAACTTAATCATTGATTCTCTACTGAATTGCTGGAATGCATATTCTTTTTTTTTTCCCAGGAAAGAGACCTTTTTTCTTTCTTCTTTTTCAACTTTCAGTTGTCCCATGCACTTTCCATTTTATTTTTGAGTATGTTTTCACAGTAAAAGAATACTGAATTTCAAAACTCAGTGGGGTTTTTATGTTTTGCATGTAGTTTGCAGATATACTTTCAATCACTTTTTGATGGATTTTTTTTTTCAATAGTCTTTTACAAAAAGCTGCTGAAGCTAAGCAGTCTATGAATTCACTGTAGTGAAAGCTAGATACTAGGCTCTCAGCATAGAAATGTATCTCAACTGATCGGGGGCTGTGTATTGTACTCTTTTCACTCTTGAGCTCTTTCTTCAGCGAGGAGAAACGTGATGTCTGTACTGAGTTTTCTCCTGAAATCTGTTCTAGGCTTTTTAATCTCAAATTGGGTCACTGTGTCTGCACTTCAGAACAAAACAGAAAGGTAGGTGGAAAGCACCATCTCCTTTTGAGGGGAAAACTTGCAGCCATCAGACTACCCCATTCTGAAATGGTTTTAAATATCAGGTGTATATTTTCAGTAGAAATTTACCTTTAATTTTTAAATATGGTTAAAGAAAACCCCAGAAAATGTTGCTATGTGTTGATGCACAGCATTTTGTTTCATCCGATAGGAGTATTTTAGGTTGCTGACCTAAGACAATGTTATTTACCTCTGTCCCAGTTCTGGATGGGAGGAAAATTACTTCCTTTCTAAAACTACCGAAACTGTAAGATTCACTCTATCTATGACTGTGCCTTTAGCTGGCACATCCTGCCTTGTATGGACATTATACTCAGCTGTTAAAAATACCAAAGTAAGAACAATCTATTGTTACTGGATATAAAACACTTCACTGTTGCCATTGGGTGGAGAATCTCTGAGTGCTGACACAACCTACTTGCTCTCCAAAAAGGAAAGGCACAGTGCTGCTGCTTTTAAGGAGTTTGACCTATCGTCTCATGATACTTACCAAACACCTGGGAGGCTGTCTTACTAAACGCACTAGCTTCCAACGTTCAAAAGCACTTTGGCTGCTCATCTGCAATAAAAGTCCTTAGAGGAAAAGGGGAACTTTGAGCCACACTTATTTCTCCTGTGACTAAATATCCTTGTTGTCTTTTGAAAAGCACTGGGAGGAGAAAGGGAAAGGCTATTTCCTTTACAGGCGTGTCAGAATACCCACCCAGCATCTCCAAGGCTTGAATTAAAGATGCAAGACAGGCCATGAATGTTTTGGAAGGGAGGGAGGAAGCAAAGGCATATAGAAAGGAAAGAAGAAATATCCAAGTAATGTGTCTGTTACCTTGAAGCTGTAACTAGTGAAGCGGTGCTGGCTGACTTGATTAAAAGTCAGAAGTCCTGTAAGCCAATTTAGGCTTCTCTCTAGAGAGTTTAAATGCTCTCAAGCCACTTTTCTGTCTATTACAGAAGAAGGCTATCAGTCGCATTCTGGATCATGGCTATTCTGTACTGGATTCCCCCAAGGCAAATCAATCATTTTCAAAAGTGCCACATTTTCAAAAGCCCTTGACTAAAGAACAAGAGGATGACAAAGTGGTGAGTAACCATTTCCAATCCAGGACATGCCAGAATTTGTCTGAAGACTTGCCTGGGGTTTTTTGGAGGGGTGGGGTAATAAGCAAGTGTTTAAAATAAGCCTTTTTTAAAATCTTGCCATATAAAGGAACTACGTAAAGCCTTGTTAATAAAAAGCTTTGTATTATAGGATATGCCTCTAATATGCAAACTAATTNCCCAAAATCCTACAATTTGGTAGACAGCTGAGAAAGTGGAGATGTTTTTTTAAGTAGAAAGTACATGGACGATAAACACAACCAGAATGCAGCTTCTTTGTGAGCTATAACATTTACACACCTCCTTTGGCTACAAAGGTGGGATATTTTGGTTATGCTGTGGCTGTAATCATGATGCCAATTCTATCACAGAAGAGCTGCTCTAGAGCTTGTGAAGCTTTTGCTAGCAGGTAAATTTTGGTGCCCTGGTAAGTCTGAAGTGAGTTGTAGATCCAGTTTTTTGAGAACCAAGCTCATGTTCCTAGAAGGCCATGGCTGCTCTTTCAATCTGTCCCTATTTCTTGCACGTCTGCTGAGGAAATACTTTTATCCCCGCAACAAACAATTCACATTAAGAATTCTAGTTTAGTATGTGCCTGTATCTTGCCTGGGTTTGCCACAAGGCATCACAATAGTGGTTTATACAAAACGCTTCCCTGGTCTGTCTTCAACTGTAATACCCACATGTGATATCGCCATTTGTGGTGAACTGATGCTATGGTTCCCGATCCATGCAATTTAGGCATTCATTGTTAAAATACAAGTATCTCCTTTTATGTTCCCCCCATAAAAAGTCTTTGCTTACTAAGCTGCCCACCAAGTGGTATGTTTATTTTTACATAAATTAATTTGCATGTGTAGAAGAGCACGTTAGTCTATTCCTACAATATAAAGCTATTTCTCACCATGTATTTACACAGTTCCTCAATACCTAGTGATGGCAAAATTAAAAAAAAAAAAAGTTGACCTAAAATTATGTTCAGAACATTATAAGAACTACAGCAAGTTTCTACAAAAGGCTTTCAAAGTGCTTAGCAGGATATTGTGTGATCGGCATTTCTGAAATGAAGTTAGGTAGTTGACAGACTGTGTATGAATTCAGGAGGCTAATTTTAGGTTATAGTAATCTTGCCCTGTGCCTGAAGACTTGATCCACCCAGGAGAGTCACCCACTCTCTCTGTCAGGACAAGCTGGGAGAAAAGCTCTGATGTTCTGCTCAGACCCAAAGCATGACAGCTGGGCACACTTGCGCTCACTTGACTTTGAAGCTATTTATAAGGCTTTTGTCAGAGTTCCCATTTATACAGTTTCCCCTAGTGTATTTTTGGGTCTGATTTTCCTTCCAATATGAGGCAAATAAAACCATGGAACAAATCAGTCTTAGAAAGAAAACAGATAAAATCACAGGATGATAAAATTCAGCAAGCATTGAAATGTATTTTTACCTTCAGCTGATATATGTTTTTTTTAATCCCTAGAAATAACAGAAATTACTGTAAACTTCAGTGGGCTTGAAGAAAATAAAGGCAAAGTCTCTTGTTTCTCTGTAATCCAACTGGATTCACATATCCATATACAAGAGTTGGTTTAGATTATGTATTTGCTGTCTATGTTTTTTCTCATCTAAGTTGGTTCGTTGCTAAGCTATAGGCAAGCATGTGCTATGCAGAATGACTCATAGACCTGTAGGCCAGGATGCTTTCCTTGGTTTTCCATTGAGCATTCTTTTTATCCTACACAGATATAAATAAATGCCCTCATTGACTTCCCTATCATTTAGTACTAGGAAAGTAAATTCCAAATTATTTTAATTGCATTAAAGTATGTTTTCTGTAATTAAAGGAGAACTATTTTCATTACCATCTGTTATAACCTTAAAAGTTCTCTTCTTACATGCTGATATACGTAGCGTCACAACACAATGTAGTAACATATAGAAGCAAAATAAGCACTGAACTGAACTGCTGCAAAATAGTGTTTATTTAAAGGCAAAAAAAAGAATATGTATGTAATGTTCTTATTAAAATGAACTATTTTCTTGCACTTTGAGAGAAATCTGATAGCTTTAGGAGGGGGCGGTGAGGTTTCACAGACCTCACTGGTTTGGAAATGAGAGCTTGGGAGGCAAAATGGTTTTCCCATTTCTTCCTCTACTCTTGGGAAGTGAGATAGGCTGTAGGAACAGAAAGGGAAAAAGAAGGTGTGAGCAAGGCTGGGAAATAAAAGGTCCCTTTGAGCAAGCCTTCACTTTTGTTTTTCCTAGGTGTGGTATTCTATGGCGTCAGTGCCAACTGCTGCTGCTGTGAAGGTTGCTCCTGTTAGCATTCACAGTATCTCCCTTCTGCCCTCACCATCATCAGTCGCAGTGAGCTGTGCTGACTTTATCCATACCTGGGGCCAGCTCAGGTTCCAGCCAAGAGCTTATTCAGTTTTATTTCTGTTTTAATCTGGTTTTATCATCCAGGTGCAGAGGTGAACTAAAGGAAAGGTATTCATACCTGTCTGCTGTACCAACTGGGTTTATTTAGATAATCTTATTCAGGGTCCAGCAGTGACAATATTTTTTTTTTAAAATTCTGTCTAATGTCTAATTCACATCAAAACACTTTGGATTATTATTTCACATGTAGTCAGTTTCTTTGCGTATACCCCCCACACCTCCCAAGCATCCTGGCATATAGCAGAAGTCGTCACAGCTAAACCAGTGACAGATGGCGGGTGTTTGTAGTACGAGCAGTTCTAAAGACCACCTTTGGTTCACAGATAGTGGCTGCAGAACAGCTACATAAAAGGTTTCTTTTCAATTCCAAGCAACTATCTGCTTTATTAGAACCAATTCACCTTTTCTTTCTATTTGGTTTGTTTTGTTGCTTTTTCCTCCTACCATTTTCTGCTGGTGAGTAATTAGATAATTTTGAGGGCTGAGAAGAGAAAAGAATAGACTCTAAGCTTCCTTTTCCGAATACAGCTTCTTGCTTGGTATTGCAAGGTTCAACTTTTCTCAAATATGAAAGCCACACCTCAAATAGTACAAAATGCCAAGTCATGCTGGCCAAATAGAGACAGCCTGACTCACCATCAGCAGAGAAAGGATGAAAATAAGGGTAGTGGTGTTTGGAAAAACAGAGATCTCAGTCACTTTGTTTACCCTCTGGGAGCGGTCTTGGTTATCCAAGATTAAATGTTATATAAAGTAAAAAGACCAGCTGCTTTGCCAGTGCTTAGAGACAGCACACAGAGTGAGGGACAACAGGAAACTCCATTACGAAATTTCCCTTAAACATTCAGGAACAGAGGAAAGAGGGATCAACCTTCCTAAAAAGAAAGAGTGCTGAACTACCTTGAACTGAGCAATATGGTATGAGGCCAATTTCCTAGCTGCTTTATGTTGTTTATTTAGGCTTGTAAGTCCTAGGAGACAAGACTGTCTTACACTGAATGTAGTATACTGTAAAAATGACATGTGATTTCAGCAATACCTTGACATTTAAAAAAGGAATCAGTGCTAAAATCTCTAGGACACTTAAAATAATACTGCATATTTATTCTGTACCCTGTCATTCTGTATTGGGTAACAGCAGAAGGAAAAAAGGTCCCTTTTTGTGCACTTCTTTATCCCACTTAATTCCAGGGATGTAGCAGAAAGTGCCCTCTTTTGACTGAGTAATCTGATGAAGCAGTACCATTTACCATTTAACTACACGCTACTTATATCCCTGCTGTTTTGTCTTCCACGTAAACCCAATATGAGATTCTTCCTGAGATTGATAGAGACAAAATGCCATACAAGGAAAAAGTTGCCCTAATACTATTATTTCACTTGCAGTCAGATCTAGTCTCCCATTCTGTAACATTAGCACAGTTCACACCGTGCTAGACACTGCACAGGCACAGGACTAGCAGCTGGGCTCTGCCACAGAGATGTTATGTCCTCTGCTGTTGACTGAATGCCACGTCCAAGTTGTTCCATTAACCCTCTTGAGCTTCAAGTCTAAACTTTGAAACTTGTGCTTTACCATGCAAGAAAAAATTGATTTAAGACCAACAGAATCGCTGAGACGTTTTAGATGTGTTGTAATATATTTTAATGAGGTATTGATGGATTTTGTTCCACAGTCCAAAAAGGGCAGAAAGCAAGCAAAACAAACATCTGAAAAGTCTCCACAATGCAGACCTGAGGGCAGAAGCAACCAGAGAAGTAGCTCAATAAATGTTAAGAAGAGCAAGGTGAGTGTTACGTGTTCTAAAATCTTCCAGTGGCTTTTCTGCCAATGGCTGAAACTGCTGTCACGGCACTGACACGAATCAGAAGTGACTACATGTCAGATGAAACGACTGTCTGCACCCTCCCTGATACCTGACGCACTGAGATTTCTCTCACATTTTGCTTCCCTGATATGTATGTTTTGGTTTTATGGTCAAGCACAAATTGATTAACTCTTTTAGGAGTTACACTATGAATGTTAACCAGTTACAGGACTACACCACTATGATTTTTTAAAAAAAAATTTTTTTTTACTCTTCTAATTACAGTTACTTACTGCTTTCATTGTAAGATACCCAATTTGAAGTAATCACCCTATAAAAAAATTACACGCTGATGTTAAATTCCTTTTGTCGTTATTCCAGCATTTGAGTTTGCACATGCAGCTTGTGAAAGAGGGAGATCAACACCTTTTCAAAAAGCACTGTCTGAGACTGGCATAGAAAAAGGAAGCAGTGAGGATAACCTGAGGATGCTCTTGTGACTGAGACAAAGCACCCTGTTTATCTGTAGAGAAACTGCTTTTCCAATGACGTTAGGGAGCATTAGTGATAGGGAACTTTATCTGATGTTTACTCTGATTCACCTTTTCTATTCACTAATAGATTCACTCTCCAGAGCTTTCAGTGCTTCTCCCTTCAGCAGATGCAAGCATGATAAAAGTTGCTTTAAAAAATCAATAACCACTTAAGTGTTTGGCAACTCTCAGACTTTTTACTGTATCATTTACTCAACAGTTTAATGCTTAATAGAAGAAACTTGCCTCTTCAATATTCATGTGCAGATTTAGCAGATATAGCACACCACAGTTTGATTTGGTTTTTCTAGGTCTTCTCCTTCATGACAAAATTAATTCTTTCAAGAGCATGGAAATTGCATTTGCTGGAGAGTAACACCCGATTTATTCATTTGAGGTCAGTGTCAGAATCAGTTTGTTGGAATCTGCCAGTATTCCAGTTTGGGGTGGTAAAAGTTTTCCTCATTCAAAATTTGGAGCCTTTTTGGCTTTAAAAATGAGAGATCAGTTCCAAGTCGACCCAGTTTACACAGCTGTCTCTCATTTATGTTACGTACCCGCTCCCTCACCCTGAGAGACTGGTTGCTGTGCTGGGCATCTGCTTTGCTGTAGGAGACGGAGAATGCTGACCCCTTCAGCAGAGGTTCTACCCGGGTGATTAGACTGCACTGTTGGACTGTATTTTAAACTCCTGTACCAGATGGATGTCTGTGCCCAGGCGCTGGCAGCTGAGGGGGCCCGCAGGGGCCTCTGTGAGGAGAGGCCGGGGCTGCCCCGCGCCGGACACAGCCGGTTCCAGCCGGTTCCAGCCGCCCCACAGCGAGGCTGGTGGTAGCACCTCTGGGAAAAGACGTTTAAAAAAGGGCAAAACGCTGCACGGAGTGAGGGAAAACGTGTGAGAAACAGTCCTGCGAGCACCCAGGTCCGAGCAGGGGGAGGAGGAGGAGGAGGAGGTGCTGCAGGCGCCGGGGCGGAGAGTCCCCTGCAGCCGTGATGGAGAGACCACGGGGGAGCAGATGTCCACGCTGCGACCCGGGCCAGAGCAGATATGTCTTGAAGGGGAAGGTGGAGCCTTTGGGAATGAAGGTGTGAAGTGGGGGTACCCGAACAGCTTAATTTCCTGCACAGAATAATACTTTTTGTGCATTTTCCATATATAGAGCTATCTAGACTATTTTGTTTAAAAAAAGCCAGAAGAAATAGATTCAGTGAAGGGAAATTTCTGTTACAAACATGCTGACTTCTAGGAATGTGTTTTAGCAAAATGGCTGTGTATTCAGCAGCAGAACTTCTGTGAATGTCTGGAGGACTGTGAGGCTCTTGCACTGAAGCACCTAATACCTGTTTGCTTTAACAGTACAGATGGACCCTCCTAATCAAAACTAAATTTATTTCATGACACAGAGTGTTATCTTGCCAAATCAACCTGTGTCACTGGGCTAAGTTCTCATACTGTTGCTGAAGTGGTGTACTATCTTAGTGCACAAGAGAGTCCGTTGGGACGAGTCAAGGAGTAAGGTAACTACTGGGTGTAAAGCAAGACAACCTGGGACATAGAGTTGTGAACTGCTGAGTCTCAGAAGGGAGCTTCAGTTTCTTCCACCACTCTCGTACAGTAAGTTTGACTGCGTAACGGCTGATTCCCAATGACGGGTTTGCAGCATGGTCAAACATGCTGTTTGGAATACAGCATCTCAGAAGTAGCTGGAGCATGGCTTCCAGGTGAGGTGGACATTCAGTAACAAGGATAATTTCTTAATTAGCTGTGTGATACAATTCTGAGTGAAGGACCAGAAGTAGTGGCTAAGCAGCAGCACTATGTTGCCATCAAGTGGTAAATACATTGATATCTATATAGTCAGGGTGATCATGGCTGGCTGGCATCCACTGAATGAACAAAAAAAACCCCGAAAAGAAATTGTCTGCTTTTCATTTCTTTGTGTTATCCTTATCACTTTACTGGTGATTGATCAAGGGAGATTGTCTCTCGCTCCCTTACTGTTTGAAAGATCTGAAGAAGAAATTTTTCAAATAATGCACTTACAGTATGACTTTTGAAAGAATTTGAATTACACTTTTTCCCTCAGACAAAGCTTTAGCAAAAATGACATAAAAAAATATATATTTTCTCTTTACCAGGATGTCGGCCTTTCAACTTCATTGACACTGTCATCCAATAACACTGCTGTCATCACAAAAACAACTACCAGAACACATCCTCTAAAGCAGAAAATGCACTTTGTCAATGTTAAGGCCCAGCATCTGCAAAATATCAACAAAAAATCCAAACGTATAAAAGATTTGGAGATACAACTGCTGCAAGTGGAGTGCGAAGAACTCAAAAATCAGCTAGGATGCCTGAGGGTAGGTAAAAATCTAGTTCTGTTTTTAATATCTAACCGTGCTGGTAAACAGTTGCATTGAAAATAGTTTATGCATAGAGGTGTTAAAACCAAGTAGGAAAAAAAATGTTCTTCACCTCAGTTTTCATCTAAACATATAGCTTATTGATATTAAATATTTTGTAAATTATCATATGTAGAAGAGAGTTTGGGTTTGAATTCACAATACTTCTGGTTTAGCCTCAAGTTAAGACTTTGACTAAGGATATGAACTTGTACTTTGGATTACTGAGTGGCATTCCTATACTTTGTAATTACTATACTAGCATCAAACTCTTCTCAGCATTATCTTGTACTAATTTTGCATCCTACCAGCAGCATCTCTGAGCCCTTTGTTACAGCAACATATCATGTAAGGGGAACTTCTTCCAGTTCCCAAAGGTTGGAATTGCCCAGGTTGTTTTGTACCTCAACCTTACTTGGCTTGTTTAATAGCCAGAGGAAGTTTATTAAGCACTCAAATATTAGGGCACTCAAAGTGTAGGATGTTGTGCTGCTGATGCTTTGAAGAGACACCTTACTTTTTAGGTGGCAGAGGATTATTAAATTAAGCACAAAGTCACATGCACAAATACTGATCCATTGCTATAGCAGATGTTCTTGTTTAGTTACAAATTCAGCTATAACAAATCATATGTTACTATCCCCATATATTTAGAGAACAGAAACTGAAAATTTTCTGTCATGCAGGAAGAGCTGATGGGGCAGAAGCCAGGCAACATCGAGGAGTTACTGAAGCAGTCTCAGAAGGAGCTGTTGTGGCTTCAGAGACAGCTGTCCTTTATCTCCACAGGAGGCCCCGTATGTGTTTTGGCAGCTAGCAAGGTGAGCTCCTTTATTATTTTTTCAGTCTATCTCACTGTACAAAGTGGAATTAGGAAGGGGAGGGTTTATAATAATTTTGGCTTGTTTTATTGAAACAATGCACTGCAAGATTTATTTTTCATACTAAGGGTACTAAGAGGAAGATTCATCTTTTAGGATGTATTTTAAATAATTGTTTCATGTAATTCAGAAAGCCTGGAAAGAACATGAAATTCATTATGGTCTGTGAAAGGTTAGAGAGTTAAAATGACATTTCGTAGAGCCCTATCATATGCAGAAAGACGTCTTATGTGCTATCTCTTTTTCTAAAGAAAATTGTCAATCAGAAGGTAGGATCATTATACTCGGATTGTTATTCTGGGGGGATTTCTTGACCTGGCGTACAGAACTGTAACTCCCTTTCTCCTCTCAGCAGCACTGTTATATGTGTATTCCTGGTTACCAGCAACCCATCATCAGCATAGCCGCATCCAGCCCTGAACAGGCAAAAATTACTAGCAAGCTATATACCTGACATTGATACTTGGCCACATAAACTACCAAACTAATAATAAACTGTTTATATTAACAATGTCCTAACATCTTACTGTTCCGGTGAAATGTGAGTTCTTATCTGCTGTGGCATAACAAGTTAAACATGTCAAGTTTTGATGACTCAAGTTTCTAAAAGTTTACGTGATATAAAGAATATGTTTTAAAATCATCATAGCAGTGAATCTGTGCTGGTAGTTTAAAAAAATAGTTGCTAACTTATTTTCAGAGTGACTTAATTTAATTTATTCATATAATTTTCCATATTTTTAAAACAGAATTTCCAGAAAGTAGTAATAATTTACATATTTTATACATACCCCCCCCCCTCCCCCCCCCATGTACAGATATACATGTTTTAAATCCACCTATGAAAAGGAATGAGAAGAGTTGGTTTGGTTCAATGTAACGCATTAATAATGCCATTTACAGTGATCTGACTTATTTTCAAGTATTGAGTTGGCTTAGCAAATTTTTGGTTTGTTTGTAAAGTGCATATACATATATGTGCAAACAATAGATAAGTTCATCTAGTCTCCAGCCAAGACAAGATAGATTTCCAAAATGTGTCACCTAGGATCTTCTGGTATCACTTTCTGTCGTATGCTGCAGATCTGCATTTGTTGCTGAAGCATGGTATGGTAAGTGCTGGTATAGTCATAAGCAGAAGAAACGTTTGGATTTGAAGCTTGCATGTAGCTCAACTAAGGAAAAAAAAACCCTAACTTGCCAAAATTAGCCTTTTAAAAAAAAAAAGAAAACTATTTATGCCACAAACTGGTTATAAAAGCAGGAGTGAACTTGCCTGATGATTGAAGCCATAATTTAATCTGGGAAGGAACATATGTTTCTGAGTGGGAATGGCTTTTCTCTCTGAAAATACCTGAGTTTTGTTGTTCCCACTACACTTGTGAGTTATCTCAGGGAAGGTCATTTGGGGCTGAGATTTGCACAAAAGAGTGGTCTTGGATACCTTATTTTTGAATGTTGGACTTTGTGTTCAGAAAACTGTAGTCTTTCTAGAATGTGCCAAGGTAGACCTTCAGGGAAGAAAGCACACATTGTCTATAATCCTTTTCCTCGTTTTTATTTTCAATATCACAGAACCAAGGATCAGATTTTTTGCTGTTTCATTCACCTAATGAGGGGCAGATCTTTCAGAAGCAATCTTTGAAGATCATGCTGTGATACTCTGCACCATACTTTAATTCCAAACCTCTGAAAAGAAATGCTTTTCATCCAAGTGAGCGTGGTGGTACTCAATGTTGCTAGAAGCTTTGGGGGTAACGATGTTAATAAGGCGCTCAGATAGATTGATGCTTGGGAACTGGAATATCCAGAAATATAGGCAATGTTATTTTGGAAGGATTCCTTAGCTGTTTAGTAAACATCATGGTTTAAGTTCAAATGGACTGGAAAGCCAGATAGGACAAACTTGAGAAAGGTATCCTCTGATGGTATGGCTCTCAATACCTTCCAGTGAAGTATCTGATGCTGACAGTTCCTGGAGATCAGGGTATTCTCCATGCACTTCAACTTCATAAAGAACTATTAGGCTTCGGGGGAAATTTGGCTTCTTTTGCTAATGCCAAACTTTTCTGAAAATTCTCCTCCTCTTCCTCATTATGCCTGTTAGTAAAACTGTGGGGGGAAGACTGATATTTGAAAAGGAACTAAATGAATGTAGGGAGACATTATTAAATTGAGAGATATATTTCTGCAGATACTTTAACAGAATTCAATAAAATAGTGCCTTGAGAGTGCAATTATTTCCTTCCCCTGTTTAATACTGAAAGGAAAATCTAGAAGTTCCACTCAACATAACTTCATATGTTTTCTTGGTAATTTAACCTTCATCAGCCTTGAGAATTCAGTTACTTCATAGTGAATGCACTCCCAAAGTGGTCAGATTCTGCGAGTCAGATCATCTCTGCTGGGGGGAAGAAAAGAAGAAAAAAAAAGGTGGGAGAAAAAAGATTAAAGATAGATTTTTAAAAATTGATTTATTTACAATCTTTCCCTGTATCCCCGTACAGTGTCTCCTTCTAGCTGCTGGGGAGATGGTCATTGCATACTTAGAAGTTTTGGGTGAATATATTGTATACAGTTTTCTTGAGAAGAGGAAAGACAGAATGGTTAGGATGCTCCAGGTAATCTGTCTTAATACCCTTCTGCATTTGAGTTTCTAAGCCTTCCATTGGGCAGGCTTGGGAGCGAAAAAAAAAATTGCAGCTCACATTTACAGTTCATTGGTTCGTGCCAGTAGGCCACAGATGACCTACTGAGAAGATCCTGTGATAGCATTACTTGGAGGTAAAATAAAATCTCCCAACACCCGCCTCCCCTCTTGCCCCCCCTCACTGAAACACATCCTTGCTGCGATCCCACTTGCTGCGTGTCAGCTCCTGTCCGTGCTCCCTGCTGCTGTGTCGGGGTTAATACTATGTGAAAGAGAAACTGGCAAATAGGGAAAGCCATCTTTGTGTGCGTATTTGTGTGCGAGCACTGCTGTTTCATAGGCTCTGGCAGCTGCTGCATGGCCGATGATGCTTGCTCTCTCTTTTTCACCCTGCCTCCCTGCAGACGACTAATGAATCATTTCTAGCCTGAATACTAGCAGTGCAAACACACCAATGCTGCTGCTGCCGACGCTGCCGCCTTTCTCTACAAGGTTGTAATTTGACACAGTAGACTGCAGTTCTCTTTCGGCAATGATCTTGCTGAACATCGGAAGCACTTGATTTGAAGGTATGCTGAGATTTCACCCTTTCTAAAAATAGCTATTTCTGTTAAATGCTTTACGGGCCAAAAGAGGGTGGGAGGGCTGAAGATTTGTAGGGGCGTGTGTGGGAGAATCCTCTTTTTACTTAGCAGTAATGCAGCAGTAACTCTTGCTGGAGGCAGACAAACTTTATTATTCTGCTGCAATTTGATGATGCCCTTCACTGGGTCTTTTCTTCTAGGTGCTGCTTAGAATAATCAAATGTGTTAGTATCGTGCACAAGTATTAGGTAAAGGGATTAAACTCTTGCTAGATTATTCCATCCTCCCTCCTATTGATGTTTAATCTGATGTCATTTTCCAGTCGCTTTTAAGGTTACCAGTCAAATAAATGCTCTATTGACAGGTTTGATGGTGCCATGTTTCTTGTCTGTATTAGTATCTGTGGGTAAAGTTAGTAATCATACTGGCTAGCAGTTCCCTGCCCACCCCCCCATGCCAAGCCCCCAAGCACGGTGCATATTCACAATCTCTGTTTGCTTTGCAGATGTATATTGTCATGACATGGCAAAGTCGTCAGTGTGATTACTCTTCCATACAGATACTGTTAATGAAATTATATGTGGTATTTGTCTGGCATCTAATGCTAAACTAGACCAATTGCAAGTAAATACCTCATCCTTTTTTTGGTAGAAGGGAGAGATCTTCTGCAGAGAGAGAGATATATATATATGGACACACTATACATAGCAGTATTTATGGGAAGTATGTTATGTATATGACTATGTAGAACAGAATAATAACATTTTATTATAGCATATGCATATAAATACCAGTTAATTAGTTAGCATGTACCAGTATGCTGTACTCAGTATTATAAGGGATACTGCAGGTTTTTTTATTAACCTCTTTTCAAAATTGGCTATTGCCTATAGCGTTGGGCAGAGAAGGTATGCCTTTCCACGAGTGATGTGATGGTCAACATTACAGTTGTACATGGTCTTTGTACAGTTTTAACTCAGGAAAATTTAAGTATTTGAAGGCTTTTTTTTTTTCTTTTTAAGCTACTGCTGTCTGTTATTTTAGTGGTAAAACACTGACTGGGCTTTTTTGCTTTTTTTCTCCAGTGCAGGTAGTGATGCAGAGTTTATATATAAAATAACTCAGCAGAATAACTTATTACTGAGTCTTGTCACTGCATCTAGTAAATACAGAGTCTTCTGCTTAAGTGATTGGATATTTTTTGAAGAAATACCTCAAATGAAAGCCATTGACCTTAACAATATGAATTGCACCAAGTATGCTGAGACAGGGAAAGAATACTATGATTGCCATCATCAAAACACAAATAAGGACTATTGCTTAGCAAGATAGAAGAGCTGCTTTAAGAAAACAGCATGAAATATTAAAACACAGACCAAGCGGTACAGTGGAAATTAAAGCATCTCCATAAATGCAATATAATAAAAGATAGCGGTGTACATGAAGTGCTATGGAAGTTACCGTAGTCACTTTATATTTCAGCTTTTTTGATCAGGTGTTACATTTTTATTAGAGGGAGTGCTCTCAAGTCTACCCAGCTGACAAATGAGGAAGGCAATTCAGATCAAATCTTACAGATTGCAGCCAGGATTCACCACTGTAGACATCCTTTGAAATACATGTGCATTACTTCTAGTACCTTAAAGGATGGTGTTGGATCTTTTTTAGGTGACTCTGTTATTTTTGTTAAAAGGATCTGGTGGTCCTGAACAGTGGCTTTGGGCATACTACTTTCTGTTTAATAGGAAAAAGACCTACTCTAAATGAAATTAATGAAGTGGTCATGTTGCCTGCAGACTAGAGTGATTTTTTTGTAGCTATATATCAGAACGGGTTCCAGCCTGCTAACATACAGTGTGACTGTATACTAGAGGCAGTGAACAGAGGTGCAGTGTTGTTACACACAACTTTATATATTGGGTTTACCTGGAGCACCTTTTTGAGAAATTTAATGTGTTGAATTTTCTAGAATTATAACCAAATTACAGCTATAAAATGGCACATGGGCTTTAGGGGCTGGAAAAGTGAGATGGAACAAAATATGGGACAGTGCAGCGCCACAGATTTCTGCATGAAAATCATCTGAATAGGTGATACATGGTACTTTAGTTAACTGACAAGTACAAGCTCAGAAATCTTAAGCATCTCTGTATGAGGCCATTCTCATACTGATGCAAGATAGGTATGTACTTTTGCATATATACAAAGTAGGTATCTCTCTCAATGTCAGCTCATTCTACTTTAGATATGTGTTAGATGTGCATACTCATTGTAGTTTAGATAGGTCTGTGATACTGAGTATGAAATGATTGTATAAGCACAGCAGTGTTCATTCTGATAATAGCTTATTACAAAAGTCTGAGCCTTTCTGGATTGCCAGGAGTAGAAATAAGATGCCTGCGATCACTGGATAATTAGTATCCTCTGCTATAAGGGTTTTTCCTTTATGTGTGTCAAATGCCCCACCACATACCAAAATTAAATGTCCAAAATCACGCTGACTTTATTCTGAAAAAAGAAGCTAGTTGGTCATGCATCACTGTCTTGTCCTTTCAATATTTATGTTGAATGAAGTACGGTTTGAGAGTCAAGGCTGTTTTTCATTTAATTGAAATTGTTATAGGCCCTTGTTGCTACTGTAAAATATGTCAAAGTAGCTGACTGTTGATGTTCTAAGTTCACTGTCCACCACAGACGAGAATTATCATGAAGCATTGCTGACAGTAGCATTTACCCATTGCTGTTAGAATTGAAAAATATATACCAATATCATGATTAAAAATTGAATTGGAATGTAGCCACAGTGCTGGAAAAATGCAGCTTCTTCAAAGTAATGTCATGAAACCAGTTTCTGTTCACCAGTGAAAAAGAGGGCTTTTGTCAGGCTTATTTGCACAGAGTGGGCTCCTGGGAAGGGGCACTGAAAACATTACCCTTGGAGAACAGTTAATGATCTTCCGGAGCGGCTGGTTGACACTGAAGTTTGAATGTGGCCATTGAGGTTTTCTTTGCTAACTGTAACCATCCTGTTAAATAACATGTTGGAGTCATGTTCATTCTAGAAAGTATGATTGTAAAGCTACCTGTGGTTGGCATTTTGGTGAGGAAACTAGTGGCTTTTAGGCTTGTGGCTCAACACTTTGGCCTGCGCTTGTGACGTGGCACTTGATAAGGAAATCAGTGTGACTTCCAGCTCTGCCACAGATTCTGTGAATGGCCTGAGCAAAGCATTTAGTATCTCTTGGGCCCTGTTCTCTTTCTGTGACTGGGAGTAGTAATGAACCCTTTCCACTTCCTTCTACTTATTTTAGCTGCTTAGAAAAGGAGATCTTCAGACCGAAGACTCTTCTCCATCCCAATGGAGGCTTCTAGATGCTACTTATTAATCACTTGACAGTCTGCATTTGTATGTTGTTGATCTATAGAAAAATAGTGTCCGAGTGTCAGAAGAATCTGAACCGATTCCAAGCTTTTTGGAATAACATTTGATTTGTTAAACTTTCTGTTGTGCTCATGGCTATGTTCAGTTTGGAGTGAAGAGCCTGGTCTCCCTGATGGTGGCAGCGGTTTGGTAGAAAC
>VYZV01001625.1:12921-34615 GCA_013401275.1 Pandion haliaetus | reverse complement strand
GGCCAAGTTCTCAGCCACGTCTGTCAAAATGAAGTGATGTGTTGGTGATTTCTAGCAAGAAGACGACTTCAGTGTGGCAGTCTATTAATTGAAACTGCAGAAAAAATCTACATTTTTTTTGAACAGCAGTCCTGTGGGAATTATTGATGTTCTTTGAGTTTGTCAAGTCAATTTTACTTCTTTTACCTGCCAGAGGGCTGCATTTAAGACCACTATGTCTCTCATGTGTATAGAAAACCTCTTCTGGACAGCAAGTTCATCAAGGTAGAGTAGCTATATTAGAGAAAGCTTCAAGATTCAATGCAGGCTAGCACCCGTCTTTATCACTGAGGAGCGTGGAAGTCTGATAGTGGTCAGCTTTACTGCAGGACAGAATGACTTTGGAAAATACTATTTTTAGGATGGTGGGAATATTTTCTATCCAAGAACATCCACTGCAGTTTTTTCAGTGAAAGGCTGAGGTGTTTATTCAGTCATGGCATAAGTACATGAATTCAAGAGATCCCAGGGAGAGGGTAGGCCTTTCAAACACAAACAGAAAAATTTCAAGCCTGTGCTCTGAGTAGAACAGAATTTCTGTGTTTTGTTTATTTATATACTTTGTATGGGTAAAAAATAAAAATCTTTTTCCTTTCCCCTTGAATACATGTGCTCAAATCCAGGGCATTTTTTAAACAAACATCAGGTTTGAGTCTCTCCAGAGCACATTGGAAACTACTTGGATACATCACTATTTCAATTGCTCTTGAGTTGCTTTAGTTTTCAGATAATCTTATTCATTTAATTCTCACTCTGATACTGTTTCTTTCATCCTCAGGATTGATTCAAAAATGCTTCTGCTTTCCATGAAAATTATATAATGGTCGTGAGGCTTCCAAATATGCATCTTCCAAATTATTTCCCTTATAACAATTAAAATAGTCTAAATATTCCAAATCCTGTGAATCATTTATAATTTGAAAGTTGCAATCACTTTTCTGTGACTAGGCAGTTGATTTCTTCAGTAAGTAGAAGGCAATATGAGTTTGATTTTAATTCTATGCAGGGCTGTTCATATAGTTCAAAAGGCTGGTATTGTATTCATGGTTACCACATTTCAGTTTGCAACAAGGAAGATTTTACTTTAGAGAAGGAAAACCAATGTCAGAAGAGATGTATAAATGACACTTTTGCACTGAAATATCACTAGCTGGTGTAAATTGTACTTCCTGCTCTGCTCTGTAAGTCACTTATAACAGCTTGGATCCACTTAGGAACCTGTTAAATGTGGTCTCATACACCTCATATCTAAATTGGTCCTTCAAATTACGGGAAGAATAACAGCCCTCAAAACACTGGGGTTGATTCATTAGGTGGATTATCCTTTTTCTATAAACAAGAATAAAGAGGATGTGAATAAGCTTTAAATTACCTGAGGCAGAAGCTGATATTTCCACATGCATATATTCCTTCATAATAACTTTCTGCTTCTTACTAACCCAGCAGCTGGAATAAAACTTATCAGAACAAACTGTGGTCTCCCAGGAACCTTCAGCTTCTCAAGTCAATGGCTTAATGTTATATAAATAGCTTGGTATTCTTATTTAGTCAGTTTGTCCATATCACTTTTCAGTACAGCATCATCTCTGGTCTAGCATCCCCCCAGGCTGAGCCCATTAATATATGCCGTATCTGGTTGTTGCTTGGATTCATTTGTATGCTTTGTATCTTTGTGCCATATCAATGCAAAGCAAATTAGGCAAGATACAGCATGCATATTCCCAAAAGGAATACAAGCAAAATGAACTAATGTAAGTTGCCAGCCTTACTGTAGTACTGCCAACATCAGCCACTCTACTGGAGAAAGAATATCCTGCTATATTAAGGTAGTGTCAATCTGATGAATATGTTGGTACACTAATCTTTATTTTTTTTATCTCTTTCATTCCTGTACTGTGAATAGGTTTTGCAGCTGATACACTTTGCTGCTGCAAACAAGAAACACTTCTCAGTTCCTCACTCCATTACTAATCCTATTTTTCCTAACTTTTCTGAATTTATATTGGTTTCTAAAATGCCTTTAGTCCATTTAGTATTGATTACATTTGTTAGTTAGGAAGGATTACAGTGCAAGGTGGCATCTGCTATCACTTTCTGGCCCTCTTTTTGTATTATGTAGGCTGAGTCAGCCCACAGTCAATAGCAGCCATCAAGAGCTAAGATCTTTGACCATTATTTACATGGAAATAGTGTAAATTAGAGCAGCAAAATCCAGCCCTGCTCCTCAGATAAAACTCAGCCTGCTTTTACCAGCAGAGTACTGACTTTGCTGTGGCTCTAGCATATTGCATTCCGCTTCCTTGATACTACTATTCGCGCCCCAACATATAGGACAAATGTGGCAGAACCAGAAAGAACCTTTTGTGTTCAAGACCCCCAAGGCTTATTTGGTAAATATTTTATAACCCTTTCTAGAAAACATGATAAATTTACTGCGTATAGATCTATATAAGGAAGGTTATTTTAAGCAGCATGTCTTCCTTTGCATTACAAGACCTTCTGCCTGCGTTGTTACTTCCTTTGCCATTCATATTCATGAGAAACATCACTGTATTTGTTAACAAATTAGTTACAAATAATTAGTATTACTATGTGTACTGTGTTTTTAACAGAATTCATCAATATGATGAAAAAAATGCAGCTAAACAGAACAGTTATCTTCCAAGCAGCCACTCCACTAGTCTGCAATTCGTGCTATGGAAGCCACCTACCACCCATCAGCCAGCACTGAGGATCAAATCTTTTCTAAGGCTAGTGACATAGAATGCAATCATGCAAGCTGCAATTCTTCCAAAGTACCAACCTTCCTTTAACTAATATGAATATTTTAATGAAACTACTACTGGCCTTGGTACTGTGTGCTCAGGAGCTAGTCTGCATGTCTCATAACAAATATGGAAAGGCAGACAAACTGATGTTTCTGATTGTGCTTTTCTGAACGTACCTGATCTCCAGGATCCCACTCAAAATGCCTTTGTTCTTGTCTCATTGCTTCTGTTGCAATTTGCAGTAGTTTAATTTTGTGCTAATGCAAGGACGTAGGTCTTTTTTAGCTCAAGTGACAAGGCATACATGGTCAAATTCTGCATGTGAGAGAAAGCTTCTCTCACATCGGTCAAATTTCCTATGACTTTTATGAAAATAGGCAGCCAGATATGGGAGAGAGACTTTATTGATGCCTTTACTAAGGGAGAGTTCTTGTACAGGAAAAATGTTGAAAATCAAGCTCCACTGGCTCAGGGAACTATTTATTTGAAAACCTGGCTCTGAATCTCATCAGTATCTCTTTACTCTTTGACAGGTGTCCAATGTTCTGCATGAAGATGTATCCTAAAGAAAGGAAACAATAACAGTGTTTTCATTTCAGTTGTTTCAATTCTGATGCTTGTTTTCATTCTCATCAGCAAATGTTTTCCTCTTGTTCTTTCCTAAACTGCCATGGGATAAAATAAAATAAATCTCTAAGAACAAAAAGAAAACAATAAAGCTCTTAAGAGGCTGTTTGGTTTCTGTTCAGACTCCTAACAGCTGCTTCATTCTTCTTCACTGGTTCCAGATTTAATAAGGCCATGTAAGTCTTTAAGAAAACAGCAATTTAAAAGTGTCTTCTTTTTTTTTTAATGCGTTTGGTTTCAGGTTTTAATATAAAGTCATCTTCTCCAGTTTTCCTTTGAGTATAATGCCTGAATTTCTTATTTATAATTCCTAAAATTATTTTTTTAAAAAGAGAGAATCTAACATGAAGCTGTATTTTCCATGAATAACAGTACACAGCTCTTGTCCTGCATACTGACTTGACTCAAAATAAATTGATAAAATAAATAAATCTTGATTCTAGTGAAATAATCAGATTTTTGCAAAGCAACACTGATGAGACTCAGATAAAAATCTGGTCTATTCTGATCATGTGTATCTCTATGTAAGCAGTAATGAAATATTGGTGGAAATGTCACTATAAAAGTTTTCATATGTTCCCTATTATATGAGTAGAAATAAATAATTCAGTGATTTCTTATCTGAGGACTTTACATTCATTGGTGGGCTTTCTTTGCCTTTTACCTTGTTTTAGTACTATTACCGAGTATGTCACCCTACTCAACCTTCAGCTTTGTATGGCTTAATCTGCCTTAGAGATCACATTGGTCTTAATAAAGTTGACATATTCTGGAACCACACTTACTGAAGAGTACTCTTGTTATAGTTGAGTTCACATGATACAGAGAAAGTATACACAAATAAATAAAAAAATAAATTGTCTAGGCTTACCCAAATAACTCCCTGGAGTCTTTGGTAGGGATGTTGAGTTCTTCATGGAAGGAAAGAGTAGGATTAGGAGAGGCTTTTAAAATGTATTTCGTTGTTTATTTTAATATTTCAAAAACTTAGACCTTATCAGTCTTTCTTTCAGATTTACCACTTTTTTTGACACTGGTGTATATTCCACAGGAAATTAAGACAGTAATTACATTGTGAACTGCATTAAGCAAGCTTTGACAGTGTTGCTGGCTTCCATTCCCAGACACTTGAATGCACTTGAGGTGCCTTTTTTTCTCTTGAGGTAGGCTATGTTCATGTGTATCACTGTTTCTTGTATAATGGGGTGTTTCAGGCATGCACTGATAAAATGAAATTAGGTATGTTGCAACTATGGGCCTAGGAAGCTTCAAAGACTTGTTTGCTTCTCTAGCAATCAATTCATTTCTGTCTTAATTACAACAATAGCAATGCTCCAGTATATTATCTAGCAGCTAAAAAGCCTTTTGACAGTATTCCATCATCACCTTCCTACGGCTAAATCTTTAATAGCATTTATAATATCATCTGTCATCAGATAGAGTTCCAGTGGTAATTGATCTTTACTCCTCCCCTTTGCACTTTGCTAGAAACCAGTAGAAATGTGAGCTACACATTTACTGAAGGAAACCTGTACTGCGCCTGTCGTGGTTTCAGCCCAGTCGGTAACAAAGCACCACGAAGCCGCTCACTCACTCCCCACCCCCACCCCTGGTCACGTTGGGATGAGGAGAAAATCCAAAGGCAGGCTCGTGGGTCGAGACAAGGACTGGGAGGGATCACTCCCCACTTAGGGTCACGGGCAAAAGACAGGCTCAACTTGGAGAAGAAACAAAATCAATTTCATTTACTACAAATCAAATCAAAAACAAAACACAAGGGTATTAGGAAGGGAAACCAAACCTCAGAACACCTCCCCCCACCCCTCCCGCCTTCCCGGCTCAGCTCCATTCCCAGTGCTTTCTACCTCCTCCCCCCGGTGGCGCAGGGGAACAGGGGATGGGGGTTGAGTCAGCTCACCACACATCGTCGCTGCCGCTCCTTTCCTCAGGGGGAAGATTCCTCACTCGTCCCCTGCTCCACCGTGGGGTCCCTCCCACGGGAGACAGTCCTTCACCAACTTCTCCAACGTGGGTCCTTTCCGCGGGCTGCAGTTCCTCACAAACTTCCCTGGCGCGGGTCCTTTCCGCGGGCTGCTCTCCCGTCTCACACTGCTTCAGCGTGGTTTTTACCATGGAGTTACGGCCATCTTCGGGAGCCTCCGCTCCACCATGGACCTCCCTGGGCTGCAGGGGGACAGCCTGCCTTCTCACCACGGGCTGCAGGGCCATCAGCCTCCTCAGGTGCCCCTCCTCCCCCTCCTTCTTCACTGACTCCAGTATCAGCAGAGATGTTCCTCTCAGGTTTCCCAACCCCCACACTGCCGGTTCCCCTTCTTAAATATGTTCTCCCAGAGGCGCTACCACTGTCACTCCCCTCCCAGAGGCGGGTCCGACATTTTGGCACCGGGGACCTTCTAGCAGCTTCTTAAAGGGGCCGCCTCTGCAGCCCCCCCTCCCCTGCCACCAAGGAAAACTGCGCCACACAAACCCATAACAGCGCCAAACTGCACATTTTCAACAGGCTAAATTATCCTTAAATTAATACACAACACTAAAAAGAAATTAAACTTAAAATTGAATTTTAGACAGTTGTGATACATTTTAAGGAGGCAATTGATAGTCAAAAATCTCTCTTTATTTTTTACTGAAGTTTCACAGACTAGTTGTCTTTTTTTCCAACCGTTGCAATGCTGATTTGACAACTCCAATACTTGTTTTAGTGTTATATTTTCTTTACAAAAAGAAAATGAGTAATTCTCAACTTATATGCCTTATAGCTAAAACAAAAGCAAGTGAAAAAGACATTTGTATTCTGTAAGAGATTACAGTACATAATCTTCTCAAAATATTAGTCTGTTTAGATGGGTTACAAGTGTTCACCCTGCACAGACACAAAGCTGGAACGGATGCATGGAACTGAAATAACTAGTGGTGCCAATTTCTGCATTACTTAAAACATCGTTTGATTAGTATGAAGTGAGAAAAATATTTTGAGTGAGAATGCGATTAATTTTGTGAACAAAAGCTGCAGAAAACCACCTTCTGTCTTTGAACTTTCAGTCAGTTCTCATGCACCTTTAGGACTGGGTTGCTGGACTTTTTAAAATAACATGAAGAGTGAGGTTTTGGGTTTGTCTTCACTCTTTCCTCTTCCGACTTTTAAAGATGATGGGAAATTCAGGGAAAAATAATATATTCAGTCTATTCAGTAAGATCAATAAAATTAGGAAAAAAAAAGGCCCAGAAGATCTTTTACACTAAAACTGGTTTTGCTTCTCCTCTCAGCCCCCAAATGTTGTAGTGTAGGCAATACTCTATACTTAGACCTCTGTTGAAATGAATTAGTGACATGCTTAAAACACAAATAGCTGTCTTGGACATTACTTTGGATAGCAAAATCTGAAAAATCAAGTCTATTTCTGAAAAAGGATCTCTCTGCCCTTTTTAATAAAAATTAGGGTCTTTATACTCTTTCATTGTTGGCAGAGACTAGCAAGGTATCATTGACCTTACACGCTCTTTCCAGTAAGATAAACTTTTTCAAAAAGTCAAGCCTAAAAGGGTGGTAAATAGCTATTTCATATTCAAACCCATTTGGCTCCTTTATCATTTTCATCAAAACCTAGAAAAGCCTCATCTAGGAATTACTTCATCAATAAAAATTTATATTACAGAATTATAGCCTAGCATTTCTGACTTTGGCAGTTGTCCTGTGCAGGTGTTATGTTTCAATGTATCTATCTTTAGTGCAGTAGTATCAGACTCGGTGCAATATATAACTTGCTCATAGTGGCTAAATCTTGGCTTTTGGTTCCTCTTGTTTAAAGGGTGACTGTCATCTCTGAGGCATCTAATCCTGGTTATGTGGACAATTTCACATTGTAATGGAAAATATTTCTCAAGGGGAAATTAGAGAAGCATGAACCTCTCTAGATATGACAGATTGGCTCTGATAAACATCCAAAATTTAGACACTTATCTGGCCTGCTCTCTGGTCTTTAGATCTTATTAGGATTTCTTAAAATACTTCCATATTTTATGTGTTTATCGGGGTGGACAAATAAGAATATTATTTGTTGTGGTATTTTGGAATTAACTCTACGTTTCTAGATGTAACTGGGAAATTACAAGATCCAAAAAAGATTTAAGAGGGAGAGTCATTCAGTAAAGTTTTGTTCTGGAAGGCCATATTTGTTTCAAGACTGGGACTGGATTCTATGGAGTATTAAAGAAAGCCTTTAACTTAAAGAAATAATATTTGAGAATTCTGCTATATACCTAGTTTATGATGCTACTCCTAGGGCAGAGAATAACAAAAAATGGAGTCATTCTTGTTTTCATGAAATGTTAGATATAAAACAGAAAATCAGTTTAGAAATTCTTCCAGGAGACCTATTCATTTGGTACGTTCAATGTTTCTAGTCCTGGTCAACTTATAAACATTTCAAAAACGCCTTCAAAGTCTTCTACTTTCTGTCCCAGTCAAAACAGGAAGTGAAAGATGTACAGAGGAAAAACACAATGTTTACTCTTTTTGTCTTCCTTTATATTAAACATCAACAACAAATGGATTTTCTATGAAGAAAGTCCAAAACATTGGGTCTGTTGTTATGTATTGCCCAACGCTTTGAAGAACTTCTCTTTTCCAGAGGCTGACAGTTCTCGATTGCTACTCTATGACATTTTTCTTTGAGAGGTTTATTTCTCTGTAAATGCTGGGTCTGTACTAGACTGCTTTATCTGAAGCGAGATGATCAGCAAAGGTGTTAACTCATACTCCTTATGTATACAGAGAGAGACCTGGGAATGCTCCTGGGGGTAGGGCCCACATGCACACCTCCTCACTTCACGATGGAGGGAGGATTACCCACTCAGCATTTTCCACACAACCTTACATTTGTGTGCCATTTATTATTTTATCTACTCACTGAGTCCAAAGGGCTGATGAAAATAAATGATTGTTTCCATTACCTGTATAAGTATAAAAGTAGCTTTTCAGAGAATTTAGGTCCTCTGATGTGAAGGCCTATCCCTAATCTAGGAAACATTTGGTGGCAGCTTCTCTTCAGTGAAGTCCAAACAAAGTTCACTCTGTCACATTCCCATTTCACCCACAATCAGAATTTGGGTTTCATGTCCTACTTCTTCCTTGTGATAGATGTGACAGATGAAGCAGAACCGGACATGACATCATTGCCTGAAGACAGGTGTGAGTGCCCTCTAGGATACCAGAGGTAACTAGAGGGGACTGGCAGCTAGGACACCGAGCTTGTTGGAGCCCCTTGCACTTCTGCAGTGGCAGCTGGAGTCCAGGTAGGACATCTTCTCGACCTTATGTGGACTAATGATTTGATCCATTTGTCACGGAAGAATTTTCTCTAACACTTGGATTTGGCAAGACACAATTAACGATTTCATTTGAGTTCTTCAGTGACATTCCAGGAAGCCTAATTGCTGCTGAATGGCAGGGATAGGGACAATCAAGGTGTGCTGTTTAATGGCTGTGAACCATTTCAGATTACACAAACCTGCTCTGTCGCCTTTTATTCTTTGATAATTAATAGATTTTAGAACTTCCACCTAAACTTATAGTTACGTACATGAGGTGCCTATAAAATCAATAGCTGCTTGTGTATGCATCCAGATGCTTTACTAATTTAGCCTTCATTACGCTTCTCTGCAGCAGGTAACCAGCCTTAATATGCCCAGACAGTTTATGAGGAATCTGAAACAAAGATAGGTTTATTCAGTTACCCAAGGCTGTTCTGCAGGTATAGGGTCTGAGATTAGCATTACTTACTTTGGTATTTTCTGATTCTATGTAATCCTGAGGATTTCCATCCCCAAACCTTCCAAGACTGTCTCCAAATATGGTCTAAATGTGATTAGTCAATACACACAATATTATAAAAATTCCTGGGGAGTTTGGGATGAAAGTTGTGCTTCTTTTGGTGCTAACCCGAGGACAGTCTTGAAAAACCTTTCAGAGTTAGGGCACTGTAGGGACAAATAATGGTCCTTTACAGGAGACGTATCACAGTGTGTATGTATCTGCATGTTCTCCTTTTGCCTTTGGTGGAATGGTCTAAGCATCTTAAACCAGTTTTTACATTCTTAGCAACAATAATCCATTCCAGGGGACAGCAAGTGGTACATGTGGGTGACATGGTTTCTGCTCATTAGAATTCAAGCATACACTAACATTGTAACATAGTTTGGTTCCTTTTTATCAGAATGTGGGATATAATCAGTCTAGTGCTATTCATTCCTTCTCAAGTGGTAAGCAAACTTTTATAATTGGTGATCCAAACTATACACAACAGATTTTTAGATTAGATCAGCGTGTTACCATGAGCCCAGAACAGAATATGCTGGCTCAAATCTTGAAGGCTTGTATACTGAAAAAGAAATCATTTGGCACTTCTGTTCCAGTTTCCAGTAGGTTTGGTGTTTGGCATATATAATTTATCAATTTTGCAAAATAAGAAAAACAACTTATTGTCATCAAGGCTCTCAAAAATTGTTTAAGTGTTTCACTGAACATCTGGTTATAGAGTATTTCCTTTCTATAACTTCAAAAAATAACATCTGTCACTTCAGAAGAAATAAAATGCTGCAAATCTTAGGTGCAAGTAACAGGTGAAAGTTGATTCTACTTGGTATGAGAATGGAAATACTGAAGAATAAAAAGAAATTATGTGTCGGAATATTCAAATTTTAATAAATTATCTTTTCCATTTCAAGATTGATACTGCTTATATTTGTATCCTGTAATCAGCGTCAGGTGTTTGAGTTGGCAAAGAAATTTCTTTTTGAGCCTGTAGCCATGTGCTTTCTTGTTTCCTTTCATCCAACTGTTTTATTTATCCCCTTTTGCTCCCATCTTTGATTCTCTTATGCATACTCACACTTTCTGATCCCCTGCCTTGTATTTCATTTTCTCAGTTCTTATCCCAGCAGATTTCTTTTCAAAATACAGGCATAGCTCTGAGAAAATGGCTTGGGAAGTAGCATCCCTGGGGAGAAGGTCTCAGGAAATGAAATAGCTCAGTTTAAACGTAACAATGAGTTGGTCACAGGATTGGAATGAATGCAGTTAAATGTGCTGGTTTTGTTTGTTTCTTGAATAGCGTTTCTAATTTCCTTGTGCTAAATAATTGTTTTTTAAGCATATCTAAAAGTAAAAAACAATTTTTAAAATGGAGTAATGGCAGAATGATATTTGAACTTTAGGTTAATTAAAGTTTTTATTTCACTCCATAATACAGATCTATTTACTGGTCATTTTGGCTAATTTTCAACAATCTTTGCACACAAAAATATCCAGTCCTAGGGTATTAAAGTGGCATACATTATCAGAAAGGTTACGGATGACAGCTGGGCTGGTTCATCATAGCTGAGGAAAAACAAGTTTTGTTAGTTGGAAAGATTATTACTGAAGGGCTCACAGTGGTGAGATGGCAAAATCGTATACAGATTGTGCATTTAGCTGTAGGCAATGTAATTTGTGTGACTGTGAAATCTACATATGCAACCTGATGGTTCTTTTGCATTGCACCTGTTTCCTCACTCTCTATATAAAAGACAAGTGGTGTTTTGCTTTCCCTGCAAATAATTGTCAGGTGTTGCTTTTGTCCGTTTAGTCATTACTTGATGTAAGATATGATCCAAATGGAACAATGGCATGATTTGATACAAATTGTGCTGGCTCATCTGCACTAGTTTTTAATAATTGTTGAGATTAAAAAAAAAATATACTGTACCTTATTTACCTGCCACCTGTAATAAATGATTGGAAAGCATAATTTATTTTCCAGAATCTAATGTAGAAAATTAAGTTTTATACATTATATACTGTCTTATGCTTACATAGAAAACTGAGTTTTAAACCGTTGTAGAGCCACTAATAGCCCAGTTCTGTGGTATAACTTCAGAGACTTGGATAAGACTGCACAGGCTATAAATTAGGAAGGAATCTGACTTTTACTGGCTTCATTTTATAGTCTATCAGGACAGCGTGGAAATAAGAACTATTTCTATTAGCATAGTAATGAAGCATTTTTTCTGAAGATAGTGAATGAAATCAACACACTAATTAGACTTTATGCATAACACTTGATGGTCAACATTAGTCAAAAGAGATAGGGAAAACTTCCATTTAATGCATGCCAATTTTCTTGTTTATGTTGGACAAGGAAAAAAGAAGAACAAGAAGATAACATAAGCCACTGTCAAAGGAGCACTTCTCAGAATGAAATCATGTGCATCTCATCTTTCACTTACATTATGCAGATCTGGAAAGGAAAAAAAACTACTATAGAGGAGAAAAGAAATGATTCTCAGCATAGCATGTTATTCATCACGTGATTGAGATAAGGTCATGCACATGATTATAGAGATAGAGCATGCAGGTACATCAGCTGTGATATACATACATTTAGGTAAAACCCATATTTTTTATCTAATCTTACACACATACATAGTTTTATTGTTGGTTTGTTCACAGCCCTTTTTCAAAAGGTAATGGAAAAAACTGAATCCCAGTGACTTTTGTTTCCAATGCTCTGACAGTGTATTTCATGCCCTCTGGCATATTTGGTGAAACTCAATTGCCCTGAGATATGCCCATGAGGCTGGTCTGACCAGTGGCACTGATTTAGCAGAATCTGATTTCTAACCACTTTTGTTCAGAGTATCAGACCAAGAGTCCAATAGTAACAACCTGTAGCTAGAGAACATTAATATTCTTGCACCTTTGTATGAGCCAATATAAAAGATTTTCTTTGTTTTAATGTAAAGTGCTCATGTTTACCAAGAAATATTTCACATTTTTTCTGTACTGAACTCTGTTTCATAAAAACACTACACAGGGTTTCTGTATTCATGGAAGCAAAGTTGATTAATTCTGTTGTGTAACATCTTGAATGCATCTCTAGAGTTACCAAAGAGAGTATCTTATTCCTTTCTATAAGATATGTATGAATACTTCTACTATCATTTCTTCTTTTCTGCTTTTATATTCCTTTTCTTACCTGTGTCTTTCTTCCCCTTTATATATCTAGTACCTTTAATAGTTCTTTCTCTATTTCTCATGTACTTATGATGACTCAATTACAGATGTAGATTTTCCTTCCTGCTTGCAAAATTATTGCATAATTTTGTAATAATTTAAAGAATTTTCAGATAAATCTACTATATTGTTTGTAACATAATAAAATTCATAAAAATATTTATAGGAGTTCACTTTATTTGATGCAGATTAAAAAAATATTTATTTCGTTCATATGAGGTAACCAGGAGAGGTTGAAAAGGAAGCATTCTTATAAGAGCAAAAAATTTCTCTGATTATGCAGCTGTAGAAAGAAAAGGTAATTGACATTTACTCACTCTCATATAGACACAAAATGACTACTTTCATCATATCTCTTTTGCACAGTATTTAAACTATAAGTGGAAATAGCTTTTGACAAATTGCAAGTAACTCAGCAAATATATTAATAGTAATTTATGTGAATCATGTATAATATAATTTATGCCAAGATTGCTGAAATTTTATCAGATCATCACTCTCTGAAAGTACAGAATAATATATTGACCTCCTCAAGTAAAAAACTTTAAATACAGCTTATCTGGCACTTTACTTTCTCATTATGAAATAAGCAGCTGCATTAGAGCTTACCAAAGATTCATAATATATTGCTGTTCTACTTTATTGAGCTCTTGAGTAGAAATGATTCCAAAACACAACCTTAGATGTAAACAGTGTCACACTGTTCATAATTCTGTTGTGTAAACAGACTTTCACCTACATAAATAGATAAAAACAACACCAAACACTCTCACATTATGGGGGGTTGAACACTGTGGATTTCAGTCCAAGTGTTGTACCTTCAGTGTGCCCATTAATGAAGGTGAATTGACTGAATTACATAAATATTTTTCTCTTTGCGTGTGGTCTTTGTGGTTGCCTAAGACTTCCATAGCAGAGTCAACAGCTCCACAAAGAAAAGTGTCACAGCTACAGAAAAACTGCTTTATGTATGTAATATTCTATTTAATCTAATATTTAAAAGCTGGTGGAACATTTTGAAAGCTTTTCATTCCCAAATGAGAAACAATCCAAATATTTCTCTGGAAAAAAAAATTTCATTATTTTCTACCTTTTTCAAGTATATGCAAAGTGAATTCTGTCCCCACTGAATTCCTCTTTCAACGCCGTAACACTATGTTTCAATGATCGTATATTAAATTTGGCATTTCATAGTTTTTATGCTATAGGAAAATATGAATAACCATTCCTATTCATTTTATCCATGACTTTTATGATTCCAGAAACCTCTATCATATTCACTCTTTTATTTATTCCTTTGTGAAACTGAAGAGCACCAAATAGTTTCAGTTGCATCTTGCTCAGAAGCCACTCCTCAGTTCTGATAATCTTCATTGTCCCACGCAGACTGTAACTGGTGACTTCTCCCCAAAGCTCAGGTGAACACTACCGCCTTTGTACCCAATGGGCAAGCTAACACATTGTCTTCACTGAAATCACAAAGCTCCTATATGTCTGCATCCTTGATAACAGAATTCTGTTACTATGGCTTGCTTATTGGACAGGTTCCTTTCTTCAATAGGGTATTTTTGGCACCAGAACATACAAGGTCACGATCTGGGAGACAGAAAGGAAAGAGTAGTAAAGAAACTCTCTCAGAAATGGCATCACTTCCATCTTTTTCTTTTTTTTTTTACTTACATGGTCTGTTTACCTGAAAGTAAGCCTGCCCTATGACTTGTTTCTACAGCTTGCGTAGTATCTTGATTTTGTCCAGGTTACCCTGTCTGGCTTTAAGAGGCAAATAGGATGTGAATAAGCAACAAAGGTTTTTTCTTTATAGATTTTTAAAAAAAATATAGTTATTGCAAATGCTTAGAAAAATAATGTTTGCAATGATATTTGTTGTCCCCTCTCTCAGAGTTATTGTGTGATTTGTGTCCCTTAAATTCAGGTCAAAGGAGATTTAGGTTAGATTGTGAAAGGAGATTGCTAATTAAAATATGGAGATTCCACCAGGGACCACTGTGTTCTGTAGACACAAAACACAATGTTCGAATAGAGATGACTGCAATCTCAAAAGACTTTTCATTTACTTTTCTCCTGCAGCCTTCCATCCTTTTCCCTTCCTCTGCCCTACAGTAATGGCTGAACTAATAAATTAAAAACCTAAGATCTGGGGTTAAAGATTGTTTATTTCACTTCAAGATGTAGTCACTTTACAAAACCAAACCAAAACAATAAGGTACAGTGAGATTGTAATTCCTTAAAACAAATAGGAAAATGTTTTACAACTCCAGTAAAGTTCCAGACAGCAAGATTCACTTCTGTTTACTCAAAAGTAAGCCCTCCTACAACATCTGTAATGACTAGGCCAGCGCTATACTTTGTAGGAATAAAATCACATACCACGTGAGTCAGGATTATCTCATTTTGGATCAAAGCCATTTTTTAATGTGACAGAGAGCACTGAAATAGTTCTCATTTCCAGCATGTGCTGCCAGTATCTCTAAAACAATTTCTATCAACTTCACCACCTCAGAAAAGAGCTGACACTCAGTTTGGCTAAATAAACAGAGATATTTCTGAACAGACTTCAGTGCTCTTTCTGTAATATGACAGTTAGCTTGGAGCAGATGAAGCTAAGTGATCAGTTGATTGTGGATGAAATTGCAACTGCAGACCAAAGATGTCATGGACATATATTTCTCTTATGTTTGGTGGTGTTATGAATGTTTCTCAATATTTTCAATCAAATTGCAGCCTTTCTTTCAAGGTCTAGATTGAATATGGGGCACTGTAAAATCAATCATTTTGAAATAGATGTATATAATGGATTCCTTTACTGAACTTGAATGGTTTGAATTGGTGTTATCACCTGTCCCTATTTGCAATATTAACTTCTTTACTTCTTTTTCTTTTGGTTTGGTTTTTTTTTGTTTGTTTGTTTTGGAAGCCCTAATATTTTATCTGTCCTCAACTTTCAGCCTCGTAGGCTGATTTTTTCACAGAATAGGTGCAAGCTTTCATCTGATTGATAGATTGAATGAAGCAGCATTTTCATAAGAGTTTGGACTTCTGTTGATGAAACATGCCCTTACAAAATTGCTATATAAATAATTCAAAAAGTTAAACTGTTCTGTTTGAACTGCCACGCCATCAATTAAAGGACCATTTCAGTCTTTTGCTGTAGCAACAAATGTTTATTGTCCTCTTTGCAAGATCATTCTCTGAAACTGAAACAAGTCATCTTGAACAAAAAATTCAACTTGATGGAGACAAAATACTGGTATTTTTTGACTTACTGCTTACATTCTTTCTATCTTGGAATATAATAGGATTTTTCATGTTAATTTTTCATTTTATGAAAAATTAAGTGTCCTTTAGAAAAGTATTACCTCTAAAACAGCAACGTAATAATGTGTATATTAAACTGTAATATGTCTTATTGCATTCGGTTTGCTATATCCCTACCCTACTAGTGACATTTTCATTCTTTGTTTATGAGTGCTGTTGATTTACAGCTCTAAACCTGTTACTACACTTTTAATTGTTGGCTTTAATACCTCTGGCTTATTGTACACTCCTCATGATCTCTTCACCAAGATCTGCATCATCCACTTACCACAGACATAAAATGTGGTTGCTGTTGGTTTTGAAGTTTTTTGTCCAGTTCACCAGAACTTCTGGAAAGTGGTTTAAATTTTTTTTCAGAATTACATGTACAATTTTAAGAGCCAATGTTTCTATGATATCTTTTCAGAAAACCTTTCTCCTGAATTTGTCTTTTTTCCAGCCACTTTGAAATATCAGGAACAAGTGCTGCCAGCAAGCAAAGTTACTGAATAAAGTGACTGTCATCGTCTGTGCTTAACAGTCTGTCTTCAGCCCATTTGGCTTAGTGGTATTACAGAGGAGTCCTTGTCTGGCAAGAGAATATATGTTACTGTTTGCATTAGGACTCTTCTGTTTGTTCCTTCTTCTAAGAATATTGAAAACATTTTTGTCTCCAACATTTCCTGTGCTATTTTGAAGAACAGGAACAGCTTTTGGTGACATCAGCAAACTTCCATCATGCAAATTTGTTTCAAGACCTTTTTTTAAAAAATAAGGCAGAACACTGTAAGTCATTCCCAGACAGCCTGACACAGCTGTGATCACTGAGCTGCCATAAGAGATGGGCAGTCTGGTAGGTAAACCATCACTAAGAATCCTAGTGCTCCTCTTACCTAACTCTGTGCTTAAAACACTCCACCCCTTGAAATTCATAACTTTTTTCTTTCTCTTCCCACATGTACTCAATGTGGCTGTGAACGCTTTCAGAAATGTAAAGTGTGGGTTTTCTGCTCTGATGATTTAGTTCAAAAATCTAAAATTCGGGATAGCGACAGCCCATGGCCAGTAAGGGTTCCCTGGGAGAAGCCCCAAAGTAAAAAGAAAACTCAAGTAAGGTTACCAAAGTAAGCTGCACAGGCTGAAACAGTCAGAAAGCAGTACAGTCATGTCAGGAGACCTCTTTCCTATTCATCCTGCACTGTGCTTCCATGGATGGCATTAGAAGGTGTGTTGCCTGAGGAGAAAACAAAAGTTAATCTTGAATCCTCCCCTGCAACATGGTTGGGGCCATGTTGTTCTTAATGCTTTGTTTCTTCATGGCCCATATATTGTCAATCCTTTGATTGTCTGGCACCAGATAGGTTTTATGATCAAAGAATTCACTTAGCATTTGCCTCCTGGCTGCCCACCATGTTCCAGGATGTTTCAGGGGAGTTCAGCCAAATGCCACTGGTTTTCAGACTGTTCCCTCTCTCCCTAATCTTGATGCAAAAATCAATGTAGGGCTTAAAGAAAAAGTATCAATGTTGTGCCTTGCAACTGGAGTTCCACATTCTGTATATTGATGGCAAGCAAAACAGTTGCTGGATGGGGGACTCAGTTTCAAATATTTCTGTGGAGGGGAATAAACTAAATCAACAGTGTTTAATTTATTCCTTTTACCTACACTCGCCAGAATCTCAGCCCTCTAAAATCCATGTATCATCCATGGATTTTCTTATGTATTCTCCAGGCTGGGAACTGCCAGGGGAAAATATATTGTGCCGGTTCCGACAGGCTGAGCGAGGCAAGACTACTGCAGCTCCATGCCCCAGGTCTCACCAGCAGTGAGATTGAGCATGTATTCCCAGTAGGCACATGCACACAGGGCACACATACACACAACTGTACGTGCATGTCCTTATAGCTCAACAGAGACAGGAACACACACAGAGCACTCACATGAACAGAGACAGCACCAATAGCCTCATCCTGCTCTCCTACCTGGCTGAGCAAGGTAGAGGTGCATAGTAAGACTACATATATGCACATGTACAATACGGATCCCACCAGCAGCTGGGCTCAGACACTTGCACTGCCCAGCAGCTGCCCCTGGATCCCAGTCTCTTCAGTTGCTGTCAAATGGACATACAAGCCTCAAGGCCATGCCATAGCCCCACCCCAGTTGCTGGTACAGACCCCTCACTCACAGTCAATTTCATATTTCCTCCCCCCCCCACCACCCCAAGCTGTTCAGGACTCCCCTGGTCCCCAGTAGTCAATTCCCCCATAGTCTCACCCTTAGAGACACACACCCTACCTGGCTCCTCAGCCACTTTACCCACTCCCCGGCGAGTCTGGCGTGACCTTCACTAGCGCTCATATCCTCACTTGCACACCCCCATAAGATCCAGTCTCTGGCAGCTGTGCCTCTAAGCTCTGGTCCCAGTCCTATTGCTGGCAATGGGTTTCACGGACTCAGGACTCTCCAGTTGCCTCCAACCTGTGGGCTGTTCCAGTTGCTAGCACCCAGACGCCCATACAGACACACATTCCCTCACCCAGGAAAGAGATAGAGAGGAATTTAATATGAAGATAGGATAGATAGCATGCCAGACAATTGTACCTATCAGCCAACTGTTTACATATAATATCCTCTTTTACCTCCTTGTTCCTATTTTCCCACAGTTGTTCCTCTCAAATCACCTAAACCCATCCCTTTCTGACATTGGTCCCTCCCCTAAACACCCCATAAGAAGTCTTGTGCAATCCCCAAATGCTCTTCCTCTGGTTTCCAGCTGGTCAGCTCCTAACATATATTGGTGCCTGGGGTTGCTCCTGCCGGGGTGCAGGACTTTGCACTTCCATTTGTGGAACTGCATGAGGTTCCTGTCAGCCCATTTCTTCAGCCTGTTCCCAATTTTCTGCTCCAGACATAAATTTCAAACAGTTACTCTTTTTGAGGGATGAACTGCTTTATAGCCCACTGCATGAGCATTTTTTGTGACAAGAACTCAAGAGCCAGTAAGCATGAAATATTTTGGCACAGGGCAGAGCTTGAAAATGGGAGTAGGAAGAAAAAAGTGCAAGGCCAATGAGAATAAGGGGTAGCAATTTTTGAGTTACGCCTGCTCAGTCACGTCCATAAGATTTATGGGGTCTGAAATAGAGATCAAGCTAAACCCTCCCTCCTTGTCCTCCTCTGCTTTCTGACTTGTCCAGGAATTACACATAGAGAACACATGCATGAGTTTAGAAGAATGGGGAGAGGTACGTAGATAGTAATACCAGTCTAGCATTAGACTCCTAAACGCAGTGGTATACGTGGATTTTAGGTGATTAGCAAACAATAGGACTTGAATTCATAGAGAAGGACCTTCAGGAATTTAGGTACCTACGGATACAAACAAAAAAACAAACAAATGAAAAAAAAAGGGGGGGAGGGGAAAGAGAGAAACAAACCTTAAAAAAAAAAAGTAATCAGATTAAAAAGAAATAATACTACCTAAATGGTTCACCTATCTAATAATCACCAAAATCCATGACAGTTAAGTATGATTTCCAGAAAGGTACTGTGGCTAATTGAAAAAAGGTTTTAAACTGAATTTAGGCACCAAGATCCTTAAAAGTAATATAAAAGGACCTTGCTGCAGGAGAACTCACCAGAAATGTAAGTTTATTCAGCGTCAAGTGTGGATCCTAAAATTTCTCTTAGGGACGCTAATTTTCCCCGGTGACTGTATATGCAATGTATATTCTTTACTTACTTCAGATTATTTTAATGGGTCCAGATGTATATTTCCATTTTTATAAGCTTGCAGGTATTTAAAGTGCTTTTCTGAGTTTTACTTCACATTCTTTTGTAAATCCTACTACACTGGTCAAAAAATTTATGCTTGGAGACACCTTTAGAAATCTGTCTCTAGTTGTATAAATCACTTCTGATAACATAATTCTGTCTAGATCACCAAAGTACCTTAAAACATTTTGGCAGAGGTCTTCAGAACATTCTAAACAATTCAGAACTGAGTGTCTGATAAAATCCTAGCAGCTTTTATATGTTAAAACTTAGGTTTGTATTTCATTTATCCACGTCTGTGGTGGCTCCGTATCTGACACTACTGCCATCACATTGTTTACAAATTTTGATGCTATTCTACAAGCGCATTTTTATCCATGAACAAGTTGCAGAAGCAACAGAGAAACATGAGTGTGTTTTGGTTTATATTTCTTTATACATGAGTGTCCCCTCTGGGAGCTGCAAACAAGCACTGAAGTGCTACTGTATCACTGTATTTGCAGAGCAAGTTACTTTGTCTGGAAGCCAATTGCTCTGGAGTATTCATTGTTCTTTAGAAAAGAGCAGGAAGAAAAAAAAAAAAAAAAAAGGTGAGATTCTGCTGTAGTAACCTGAAGGAAAAATAGCTTTTTTTAGTATAAACCTCCTTGATAACACTAAAAATGTGAAAGTTTGAGTGCCATGCTATAGTTTCTATTTTTTTCTAAGTAAGACATTGCACTTTTGGCAGTGAGGTTTCAGTGACAGAACACTAAGGCTTTGATTTGGACCCCTGCTTTTCTCTACTACTTTAATCTGTGTACACTGTAAGAGTTTCTTCCACATTTGTAGCAGCAATCCTGAGATTGATGTCAGTACCCATTATTATAAAGGAGAACATCTGATACTGAAGGTTCCTGGAGCTCCCATCAGCTTTCTGTGGTATGTCTGCTCTCCTGACATTTAATGTCCCTTAAGCCTGATGTAGTCTGATAACTTTAACACGTCATGTGCTTTTTGGAAGAATAAAGAATTTTGTTATCTCTGCTTTCCATTAAGCCTGTCACTATCTACATTCACAGTGCTTGATTTAGCCACCAGCTTTGTAATTAAATATAGCTGTATAAAAAGTAGAAATGAAGGATCAGCATAATGTCATACACAGGTAAATGTATCCTGCTGGAAAATACTGAATGCAGATAGATTAAAAAGCAGTGGATAAAAACATGCTTCTCTGAATATTGCATCCACTTGTGTGGGTCTGACTCTTTCCCTATTGATGGCTCAGGGCACATCGCTTCAGCAGCAGACATAGATCAGAACCTATATTCCATCTGATCGGTAATTCTTTCTGCCTTGGTGGCAAGCACCAGATGTTTCTGAGGAGATGCTAAAGCAAGCTACCCACAGAGACTGTTTCTTTCTAATCCCAGACACCAAGTGCTTGGTTTTTGCTCTGAAACAGAAGGAGCTGTCACTTGGGCATCCCAGTATCTGGCTTTTCCACAGCTTTCAGAAGCCTCGGCAGCTTTGGACAGCTGACTGTTCTGTCCCAAAAGAAGCCAGACAGCAGCTTGGATCTTGGCTAGTAATGAGACAGTCATGTATAAAGGCTGTTAAAATTACAGTGACTACTGCAACAAGTGTGACAGCAAGCTGAGTTTGGCCAAGTCAAAAAGAAAATAAAAGGACCATACATTTGCTAGAGTCATAAATTGTAACTGGAATAGCTAAGAGCATTGCAGGTATGTTCAAAATTATAGGCCTCTGTAACTCTGTACCTTCTAAGTAATAACTCAAATGCTGTAAGGCAGAAGTTGGGTATGTAACATCTGTGCCATTCTTCGCAGACAAGAAAAAAGCTCAATAGAAATTCTGCAGTGTACCTGTACTTGCTAACCACCCAAAAGCAAACGGAAATAAATATACAGTTCCCCATTGTTGCTTTGTTTGATCTGCTGCTATAAAGCAGTATATTTGCAAAAAAACATGTTATGACATGTAATGCTTAATTGGCTTTTGAAAAACTTCATGTCCACTCTGCCAACACATATTCTGGAGCAAAGACCTAAAATAATTACATAGAATTATTATTATTATTATTATTATTATTAATCA
>VYZV01001623.1:0-11946 GCA_013401275.1 Pandion haliaetus | reverse complement strand
TTCCAACCTAAATGAATCTATGATTCTATGACTTGAGAGAAATCAACTTCTGTGGGTCAGTACAAGATGGATAAAAACATGAAAGATCATCAGAGCTTGCCCGCCAGCCTTCTCCATGCAGGTCCTTAACCAGTGAGACACATAGGCAAATACACCATTTCTTTTGTATGGCTCTGAGGGGCAGGGCCAGACGTAGGTAAAATAAGCCCTTTATTTTAGGAAAAAGTTTATGATATTTAGACAGAAATCAGCATGTATCCCACCATACTATGAAATAAAAAAACAAAACAGGAGAAACAATGTCCCCATGCAGTTGGATGATGGAAGTCTGAAGGAAAACTATGGAAAAAAGATTAAGTTCAGCACCCTTATGAGACCAGTGACTGTTTTTCATTTGCTTACTACTTCCATAATCAGAAAGTCTTTGATGACATATTAAAATTGCTTCCAGCAGGACTCTCAATGCGCGTTCCACAGCTGCCCAAGTTCCAGTGGAACCTACAGTCCAGCTCATTTCACACCAGGCTGCAGAAGGCACATGTGGGCAGGGGGCCACTGCTCTTCAGAAAACCTAACTAGGAAAACAAGGTTTTACAGTTTACGTTGCACCCTGTGGTCACAAGGTCTTTCAGCCACCTGTTCGAAGCAAAAGAACAGTTTTTGTGTTCAAATGTGTGAGTATGTTTATTGCTTTACTGAAAAAATGAAAGCTGAAGTTTTGACACTACGATGGTGCCTAATACTTCCTCCTGACACTACTCAATATATAACAACAGTTCCCTGGAGAGTACGTACTGCATAAAAAATTCCACTCCATCTCTTGGGCATAAGGAGGTTTATGCCTTTGGGAGCCAACAAGCTCTAGCAGTTCCAGTCACAAAGATTATAAGTGTTCAGGAGAAAGAGGGGAGGGTTCAAATGAAGTTTTTTTAGATTTGTACAAACATGAAAAAGAGAGCTACCTATCCACATGTTCCACACATCCCCAACACCTGCAAAAAGTAATACTAAGATCCCTTTAAGGGCTGTATTACAAATTAGTATCATTAGTTTTGGCTTCTTCAAGAAATTTTATAGTACCTGAAAAATCATTAGGTTTATACAGGGTCTTTAAATTACAGCTATATGTAACATGCTTGCACAACCCTTCTTCTGGAGCAATAATCACAATACATTGTCAAAAAATTGTTACTGGGTGTGTTCCTGCATCCCAGCAGCCACATGAAAGCAATTAATACATAAACGCCATTATTCCTGTGAATTCCTTCTATATAATAGGTTAATTAATGTGACACCTTGGTAAATAACTACAAAGTAATTTCTTGTCTTTATGAAGTTAATCTTTTCAGAGATTAAGTACTGCCAAAATACACCTACTCCTTGTAGAGGAAAACTGGCTAACAGATCTTTCTTAATTCATAGAAAATACTTCCCTTTTTTTTTTTTCCTTTTGCAGAACAGTTCTTAAGGAGGTGAAGCAGAAAAAACCAAAACAAAACAAAACCCAAATAAACAAAAATCCCACACCACTCACAAAGTGAAAAAAAATTTTTTTTTTTTTTTTTGTAAGTGGTACCTATCTTTGAAATCACTACACTGTCCTCTCCATCCTGCTCCCTTCTCATCTCCTCTTTAGGAAAGACAGTGCATTTGTCCATAGCCTTTGCAACTTGACCACCAGAGCTGCATTTCCCTATAGCTCCCCTCTGAATGAACACTACTCTTTCAACTTCTCTGAAATACTGCTGTCCCACCATTTTCACTTATGGACTAAGACACATATGGCAAAACCTGCTTAAACAAGCTGAAGAGGGAGCCTAGTTCCACCACTGTCCATCAAGTGGCTTTCCAACACTATCTGTAAAACAGCTTCTTGTCACACAGGTAAGGACAGGGTACATCAAGACACAACTACTAGTGAATTACCAAAAACCACATACAGTAACTAATTCACGATACATTAATAATTTCAATGCCCCTTGAGTAATAAATACACTGTGCCACAATTGCTTTATAGGGTACACTTTAATATGAAAAGACAAAATGATAAAGCAACATTAAATAACTCAAAACCTCTTCATTAATGATGGAATATATGCAGTTTTGTAAACTGGGTATTCCATTATCTGTAAGTAAATTTAGGTCCTTGGCAAAATGGAACACTGATCAACTAGTGTACCTCCTGAAATTTGTAATAAGAACAAACAGCCAAGCAAATGTCTAAATATTGATTGTTGCTATGGGTATCTGACTTATGTGCATTCCACTGAAGCTTATAAAATTTCACTTGATGTAAACATCTTAATTTTCCATTTGTTACAAATATTTTCAATAATTTAAGTGTTTTATCAGAAAACTATTTTTTTGAAACAAATCAAGTGAGCAAACGTGTTATGCAACACATGAAGATTAAATTCACCTTGAAAGACATTTTATAGAGATGATTTATCTAACCAAATTTAATTCTTTCCCTACAGATTCCCTGAATGCTGTTAACAATCACAAAGTTTCGAATTTATTTTGTATGATACATGATTTAAAGAAACACTCCTGATCCAAAATAGAAAGACATATTTGAGACTAGATGCTTTATAACTAAACTGATTTACCCGAGGTTTGCACAGAACATTGAGATTATCTCTCTAGAGATCATCTAGTTCAACTCTCTGCTCAAGGAAGGGTAAACTAGAGCAGGTTTCCCAGGGGGATGTCCCGTTGGGTTTTCACTGCCTCCAAAGATAGAGGCTCCACAAACTCTCAGGGAAATCTCCTCCATTGTTCAATCACCTTCACAACTACAAAAAAAACAAACAAAAAAACCAAACCAAAACAAACACAACCAACCCTGTGTTTAAAAGGAATTTCATGTTTTCAATTTGTGCCAGCTGCCTTTCCTTCTTTCACTAGGCACCACCGAGAAGAGCCTAGCTCTGTCTTCATACTTCTAGCATCAGGTATCTGCACAGCCTGGTAAGATGCCCCTAAGCCTTTTCTCATCTCCAGGCTGAACAACCCCAGCTCTCTCAGCCTCCTCTCCCTAGGGGTATGAAAGATGTTCCAAGCCCTTGTTCCAAGCTCCCTCAGCACTCACTGATGCATCCCATCAGGTCCCATGGACTTGTAGATACCCAGTCTGCTAAAATGTATCCAAACTTGATCCTCCTCTATTGACAGCAAGTCTTCCTGGGTCCAGGCTTTCCCACTGGTTTCACGGGTCTTGGAATACTGAAGGCAAGTCCTACCAGTGAAGACCAAGGCAAAGAAGTCATTAAGTACCTTGGTGTTTCCATATCCTTTGTTACCTGCCCCATTCAGCAGCAGACTCGCATATTCTTTCATCTTCCTTCTGCTGCTGATAATACTTGTAGAAGCCCTTCTTGTTGCCCTTCACATCCCTCGCCAAATTCAACTTCATGTGGGTTTTGACTTTCCTTATGCGATCCCTAAATGCTTGGACGATGTCTCTATATTCCTCCTGAGTCATCTATCCTTGCTTCTACCTCTTCTATGGTTCCTTTTTATGCCCAAGTTTTGTCAGGAGCATCTTGTTCATCCATGCAGGATTCCTCTCCTTTTTATCTAACTTCTGGCAAGACAGGATGGACTGTTCTTGAGCTTGGAGAAAGTTATTCTTGAAAATTAACAAACTCTCATGGACCCCTCCTCCTCCAGGGTCATGTCTAAGGGATTCTTCCAAGCTGATCCCTGAGCAGACCAAGGTCTCCCTAAGTCCATGGTTTTGATTCTACTATTTGCCTTGTTCCCTTGTCTCGGGATCCTGGACTCCATCATTTCACAGTCCCTGCAGCCAACACTGCCCTCAACCTTCACACTCACAACCAGTTCTTCCATGTTTGCAAGCATGAGATGAGCAGACCATCTCCCTTTGTTGGCTCTTCCATCACTTGTGTCAGGAACTTGTTATCAACACACTTCAGAAACCTCCTGGATTGCTTGTACCCTATTGTGTTGCCCTGCCAGCAGGTATCAGTATGGCTAAGCCCACTATCAGGACCAGCGTCTGCAAGTGCAATGCTTCTTCCAGTTGTCGGAAGAAGGCCTCATCTACTACATCTTGACCAGGTGGTCTGTAGCAGACAACCAGCACAACATCACCCACATTGGTCATCCACTAATCCTGACCCATAATCTCTCAACTGTCCAAAAGCAGGGCTCCATGCATTCTAGCTGCTCTTTCACAAAGGGCTTCTCCCTCTCTTCACCTTCCCAACCTGTCCTTCCTGAAGAGCCTGTACCCATCCATCATAGCACTCCAGCTGCCTCAGCTATAGCACTGCACTTCTGTGGTCCCAGTGAGATCATAACCCTGCCATTGCATATGGACCTCTAACTCCTCCTCCCATTTTTTCCCCAGGCTGCATTCATTTGTGTACAAGCACTTCAGAGACACCCATTTCTGCTGATTTCCCAGAAAACGTAAGAGAGATTCCCCCATAATGCTGTCCTGTAGGCACTTCCTTATTTTGTCCATACCCTTGAGGTGGGGCCCCAATATTGATTAGCACAAGTAAATTAAACACAGAGCAGTTCTTCTCAACCTCTGTTTTTCTTTGACGACTCTTATTTCATACCTATTAAAGGATTTGGCTTTACTCTTTTTCCAGCTAGATACGCTGACCTAGCAAAAATTATTACATCTCTTCACAAATGTTTTCAATCAAAGTACAGAAATTAATGTCTGTTCATGTATATACACAAGCATTACTGAAACATCTTTTTTGGAAGATGATATTCGGACAGTTTATTGAAATGTTTTATTCCCTTTTATATGGCAAATGATCATCACTATTCATACTCATCATCTTCAAAACATTTTATGAAAAAGAACTACTAGTATGGAATTTTACATTCTTGATTCACCATTTTTCCAACCCTTTCCAGCAAAGATAGGAATCCCACTGAGTTTACAAGTAGCCCCATTATTTCTCTGTCAGTTTCTCACTGTTGGAGAATCACTACTGTGTTCGAAAAAAGCCTTAATATCATTAATTACACAGCTGCTTGCTCTACCTGAGGCACTCCACATAAAATGGGAGTGGACAAGCTGAATATACTAAGGCATGAATGACTACAAAGTGGTTCAAATACACACAAGCAAACCAGTAGGAAAAAAAAAAAATCACAAAAATTAAGTGGCAAAACTGTTCATGGTTGTTCCCTTGAATCTTAAGCCACATGGTGCTGGGCAGTAACTAGAACCAAGCTGAATCTGGAACTCTGCTTAATGGAAAAATTTTAAGTTGAATTTTTAACCAAGTTCCCTAAGAATGCTGTTGGTACTTGTATGTCGTTCTTTCCAGCTGAATAACTCTTGAACCTGTTAGCTGCCTTCAAATGAATTTTATAGAAAGCAAGACATCTCAAAGATGAAAATCTTGAGGAAAGTCACTGAAAATACCTGCTGGATAGAGAAAAGACCCCCGAATCAAGGCCTACTTTCAAAAAGACAAGAGTTACCAAATTACTCTCTCCTCTTCGGGAAGAGACACTTAGTCTGTTAGTACAGATCCAAACCAAGCATGTGCTTTTCCTGCTCAAGCGATGTCATAGGAAACAAGATGTCATTCAGGACACTTCACTAGGAAAACCAGAAGAATACCAGTTCACATGTGCTTACAAAAAGAAGTGGGCGAAGGTAGGACAGGAGATGTGAAAGGACAAGACACCCGCCCATCGTTACCCAGGCTTCATTAGCTGTAGCATAAAAACAGTTTGTTCTGTAAACTGCAAACTGAACACGATCCCACATTTGGAACAAAATTCTGAGTATCAGCTTTGGGGAAAAAAAAAAAAAAAAAAAGTCATTGGTTGCTTCAATTTTTACATTAGTCAGAAACATCTGAGAATGGAAAATGTTACTGGGTAGCATGTTTTTTTAGGTTATATTTTTATTTTATTGTATTATTTCATTTTTTAGGGTATTGACATGAATGTATCAAATATTAAAAAAAAGAATGTGTTAATTTTTGAAAGGTTTAATTAAGTATCAAAATGCAAGATGATTCATTAATGGTTGCTAGTCAGATATCAATCAAATATTACTGAAAATTATTTTCCAATTAAGGCTGTAGACGGTTTAGTAGTAATCACTAATTGGTGTTCTAATTGGTGATTTGCTGTTTTATTTGGTAGAATGTACAAATACTTAAAATAGGATACAACAGACAAGGCAGCAGGCCCACATGACAGGCAGCTGGGGGAGCAGACAAGATGGCCAGCAGCCAAAAGCAAAGCAAAGCAGCTGGGCAGCCCACCAACCATTCCCACAGCATATTTCAATTCCATCAAATCATCATTTCTTAACAGAAACTGTACATCAGTGAATTTTCAGCCCACTCTGAACATATATACTAGTGAGTTTAAGAGCCTTCAATTTCTAAAGGCAAAACAAAGAAAATAAAAAATACAAACAAGCCAAATGATAGGACACTTCTTTCACTCTCCACCATCTCTTCTCTGCTAATTCTACACTGCTCTACTTAGCTTTCTTCATCTACTCCAGAGCTCAGCTTTCCCTCACTAATCCCTCTTCTTCTTACCATTATATCACTGCTGCTGTACCTGATGTTACTTAATTACTTCCATCAAAGGTTTAACTTCTGAAAAATTAACTCTGAAAACCTGCAGACAGAAACTTCACACCTGTCCTGAATCAGGAACCTGAACATTTTTAAATCCACTAGTCTCTCCTCAGTTCTGACTATTACCTTATCTTACAAGGAAAGGTTGTAAGAAACCTCTCAAAGTTGGTAGTTTTAAAATATTTTCCTCTGGGGCAGTTTAGGAATAAACTCCATTGCTTATGCAGTTAGCCGATAGCCTGGAGGAGAGAAGATGGCACAGAAGAGGGCCAATTAACCAATGCCATAGCATGGGGATTTTCTCCTCCTCTGTTAATTTGACATCCTTTTGCACGACTCTAGGGAGCTCTTATTTAAAGCTAACTTGCTAAGCTGAGTTCCACAAATTAATTTTACATTATAATTGCTGCTCCTCAGTGTAAGTGGATACCCCCTTACTCTTGTACTAAAAGTCAGCAGAATCCCTTTCTAACCCATATACATGGTATGTGTTAACTCACCCTCCTTCCTGTCTGCCTCTCCTGAAAAGGAGTTCTTGGATATGCTTTTATCATCTATCTGAAATTTCATTCTGCTATTCTACATTTGAGAGGAGTATTCTAGCAAAATGTCAAGTTGAACTACACTTATCTTTTATATAAGACCATGCTTTCCAGCATAGACTTCTATACTGTTCTTTATTAAACTAAATATTGTTTGGGCTTCAAAATTTTTCCTTCATACTCCCTACTTTTTTTGATACGCAGGTCAGCTTCCTGAACACCATCAGCTATGCATACATGAGATGGTGAACACAAATAGTTTTAAATATTTCCATTCAAAAATTTCAACATACCATATGAAATTCCACCTATCTTAATTCCCAAAATCTTTTTTTTCTACTTCTAAATTTCTACCATTCAACATACACAATTTATCTTGTATTTTTGAAAACCAATATTCACTTTCACTTCCAATCATTAAAATAATTTAAAAAATTTAATTTAATACCAGCCCCACATTTACAACTCTTCCATATGACACTGTCTAATGTACATCAGTTCAGATTTATTTTCCTAGATCAAAGTTGCGTTCCCCCCACTGACACAATTAACAACAATTTTCTATCACTTCAGAGAACATTAAGGACTGCTTACACTTATATCCTGTATGCTACTTCCCATCTTTTCTGAACATGCAGTTCCTCTCCAGCGTAATCTGAATCTACTGCCCTACTTAACATTTTCAAAGAAGACTTTAGAGCTTTCTTAAACATTGTCTTGAGGTCCAGTTTTCTATTACAATGAAATTTCCATAAACAGAATCATTCTTCAACTGCAGATATAAAAAATGAAGTAAATTACACCCACAGAAAGACAAAGATAGTTCTAATGCATGAAGACGATGTAGGCAGCTTCATAAACCTGTGCTCATGGCCTTGTGGTTACCTAGCAGATCTCAAAATGGGCTGGCATAAATATCCTACCTTGAAATTATCAATACTTTTTACAGTACTTTGCTTAACCAAAGAAGAAACCTGTCTCAAAGGTACAGGAGAATGAATACTAACATGGGAAGACTATGCGAACTAATTAAGGGTACTTAAGTACTGGTCTGCTAGGAAGAACTCCCAACATAAAAAAAGTTTACTCCTTGGAAGACAGACCATAGCCATTGAAGGCCTGCTCAAACAGATCAGAAATACAACAGGCACGGAGCCTAACAAGGTCTCTTCACAATCAATGTCAGGGAAGCGGAGAGAACATGAACTCATTTTCTGGAAGGTCTAATTTGTGCTTGATGCCTTGCAGAAGCACAAATACAGGCTGAGTGATGAGTGGATTGAGAGCAGCCCTGAGCAGAAGGACTTGGGGGTGTTGGTTGATGAAATACTGAATATGGGCCAGCCATGTGCACTGGCAGCCCAGAAAGCCAACCGTATCCTGGGCTGCACCAAAAGAAGCATGACCAGCAGGTCAAGGGAGGCGATTCTCCCCCTCTACTCCACTCTCCTGAGACCCCACCTGCAGTACTGCCTTCAGCTCTGGGGCCCCAGCATAAGAGGGACATGGACCTGTTGGAGCGAGTCCAGAGGAAGGCCATGAAGATGATCAGAGGGATGGAACACCTCTCCTATGAAGACATGCTGAGAGAGTCGGGGTTATTCAGCCTGGAGAAGAGAAGGCTCTGGGGAGACCTTGTAGCAGCCTTCCAGTACCTAAAGGGGGCCTGCAAGAAAGCTGGAGAGAGACTTTTTTACAACAGCATGTAGTGAGAGGACAAAGGGTAATGGTTTTAGACCAAAAGAGGGTAGATTTAGATTAGTTGCAAGGAAAAAGTTCTTTACTGTGAGGGTGGTGAGGCACTGGAACAGATTTCCCAGAGAGGTTGTGGATGCCCCATCCCTGGAAGTGTTCAAGGCCAGGTTGGATGGGGCTTTGAGCAACCTGGTCTAGTGGAAGGTGTCCCTGCCCACGGCAGGGGGGTTGGAACTAGATGATCTTTAAGGTCCATTCCAACCCAAACCATTCTATGATTCTAAGATAAGAAGTTTTGTGGAACACTTCCCTCTTTTTAATGTGCTTTCAACATTACATTTGATCCTTTTCATACACACGAAGACATCGACTTTAGGATGTGCTTTAGGAAGTCCACGCTATATTTAATTGTTTAATATGGTAATTAAATATCTGTATCAACTGGTAGATATATTCTACTTCTCAATTTCTCTTAGGAGTTCACAGAATGATACCTATGCCCTGTTTAGTGCCTTCACTGTGTGACTGGCCTCCAATAAATACTTTTCAGGCCTAAAATTCAGATCCTTTTCAGTTAATCAAAGAGAATCCTCAGGCTCACAACCTGTTTCAGCCCATCCCAAACCCCTTTGAGAACTCTGCTGTCTGTGCAACATGCAGGGGGTGAAAGGAATAAAATAAAAAATCCTATTTTATTTACTTGCATTTAAATGAGTGGGAGTTTCTATACCAGGAATTTTGAGTAACTTGGCTTCATGACATCCATGTCTTAGATCTTCTTACACATGGCCACTCAGCCTTCATTCTCTGTTTCTAAAAGCGAAGTCTACCAAAGTAACTCAGGCGAAGAGGTACACTTCTGGATTTAGATCAGTTTGATAACCCAAACCAATGAATTGCTGTTCATGTTACACTTGACTGACACAGCACAGAGACAGGAAACCTTGTTCCACTTATGACAAAGTAATACTTTGTCAACATGGCAGATCATATTCTTCCCAATAATTACAAAACTGTCAACCACTTTCTTTTCACAGCCAAAACAGATGAGTCACCATGGAACAGAGCTGTGCTTCAAGACAGTGCTCCAGTACCTCAGTGATACACTGTGTTCCAGCCAAATAACAAATCAAAGTCCTACCCCTAGTACTTGCCCCCTGAACTTGCATCACCAAAGTATCTTGAGACACACACAACATCTCCCAGTTTGCATGTACAGGCTGTAAGACTAAGAACATGCAACTAAAACTAGAATCCCAGGAAAAGACAAGATCAAGGGTTAGAGAGGTCAGCTAACAGGGAACACAGAGAGATGCCACATGAATTTGGAGTTACATGTCTATGTAAAATACCAGAATTCGCAAAGCCATTGAAAGTAGCATTTTAAAAAATCCAAAATATCAGCTGTGTTCCTTTAGAGCCACTTTTATTTTGTATTATTTTTCCAATACATCACGTAATATTTATTCTCGGTTCAAGAACAGTTGCCTTCCAGTGGCATCACTCATCTGGGTTTGTCTCGAACTCAGAACTGACATTCATCATCTGTTTGTGTCAGTTTTCTCTCTACTCAAAGCCCAGGTCAGAAAAATTCACTGGCAAGGAGTACCTACATGTTCTCTTTCTATAAAAGCCAGCGGTACAGCCATTGTGACTGAGGACAGACTCCCAAGGAATTCTTTTGACATCAATGCACATGGAAGAAAGTTTAGGAAAGAAAAAGGCCTACATTCCTCTGAGAGACATATTGTCTGAGTGAAGTGGAAGTGCCTTCAAGACAAGCTTTTCTTCAGAACTTATTTACAAGTTTCAGGCAGATAGAGGGCTCTGTTTGCCTAGATTTTGAGATCAGAAACCAAATTGAGACAAGGTTATAATGCTCCATTATGAACTAGATGGATGATTTCATTTGTGTTATTATATTTTTATGGATTTCAGAGAGAGAGAGAAGAGGATAAAGTGTACTGAAATTCTTGTATTAGCTCCACAGTGTTATTCTGCTCTAGACAACATCCAATGATTGCATTTAATCAGAAAATCACCCTTCCTCTCCAAAAGGTAAAGACTATGTAACCAAATGGAAATGTAACTCCAAGTAGGTGATCCTGGAGGGAGGGGGCAGGCTTTCCTACAATTCAGCAGTAACATTTAACTTTTAAAATGTTGCTGTTGAAGTTATTGCTAAGCATAACTTCATTCACTTTTCTATCATTATTTTAAGCCTTCCTCTCCCAAGAATACCCTCCCAACCTCCAGTGATTTGTGGTTCAGAGGTTTCTAAAGCCAGACAAAATGTCGTCATATTTAATTGCTCTTAATGGATTTTTCTTCCCTGAATTTGTGCAGCTGCTTTTTGAAACCATTAAAACATTGCGAGTCTGCAGCATTCTGCAAAACTGATGCAACTTTCTACACAACCAGTGATACGAAAACCTCTGGAAGACGTAGTAAGCATGAATTTCCTGCAGCAGCTGACAACAGAACAGAAAACAGCAGCAGCAGCACTAGTCTCAAAGAGATTCCCTCTTCTCTGTCACCACTATGGGTTTTCATCCCTTAGCTATAATGAAAATAGTAATTCGGAATGATAATCACTTTATCTTCCTCTTTCCTTTCCAAAAACAAAGTTGAAGCTAACTGCACATATAACTGAATCCCACCTTTTTTTCTTTTTTCTTTCTCTCTGCCCCCACACCCCACTGAATCCTGTTTGATCCGTCTCCCCTTCTACAGTGTTTACCAGGATTGGAGTCAGATTCTTCAGCTTACTTGTTTCCAGAGAAAGCTCACAAAGTTCTGATTGCATCATTAAGATAGCCGTGAATGGATCTGTGTCTGATCCCAACATGCAGAGTCCAACAGGTAAATACATGAAATGTATCCCAATCCTCTTTTGGAGGAGAAAAAAAACAATACCTGAAATACTTTTGGAACACACATTACACAACATCAGTGTAGTTATGATGTCTGCTAATACAGTTTTATTGCTGTTTTTCTGATGACCCTGAGAATTCAGAAAGAATAAGCTAGAACAATGCCTGCAATAAGAAAAACACTAAGTAAAAACCTTATCCAGAAAGACAGACTGAATGAGGAAACCAGGAAAG
>VYZV01001610.1:222-15888 GCA_013401275.1 Pandion haliaetus | reverse complement strand
ATAAGGTCTAGAAACACTCAAAGCAATTTTACTGAGAATTGTTTCAATACCTTTCACCACAGAATCAACTGTACATGATAGTAACCATGTGTGCAAGCCCACTTGTTTTAAAGGAAACTTGTGGATCAGAATGTGTCTTGTGAAAATGAAACAGATAGGGAAAAGAGGACTGTGGTTTCCTAGTGGCAGCCGATTATCTTGGAAAATGGTGGCGGGGATTTGAAAGTAACTTTANGCGGGGGTTTGACCGTAACTTTATTCCTGTAAAATTATCAGAAAGTAAGAAATATATAATGAAAAAAGATTTCGTCAGTGAGCTTAGGTGAATGAAATAGGATTTCAAAATCATTCTAAATGAAAAAAATAGAAAATAAAATGTTTAAAGATGTTGAATTCAGAATGCTGTTTTGCTATCCCATGTGCTTGAAAAAACATTGGAGCCAGGCCCGTGGCATTAATTATAACTTGAGCTACCATTACAATTAATGATGTGTTTTCATGACAAGGCTTAGATTCCCAAACTTTCATTAGAAAACCCCAGGTATAGCTTGTGTGTTTAATGCACACTTTTATATTTTTAAATACATATATATATATATGTATATGAATACATGTATATGAAAGTGTATATCCTGTATATGTATATGCTATTTTTCTTGAAAAGTATGCATGTTTTCCAGATACCACAGTTTTGTTGCTATTCTAGATAGTCTCACTAAACAATGCATTTGGAGATATTCAACCTTCTTGTCCTTGAGAGCCAAATGTTTTGCATGTTCTAGTCAAGTGCATCCTTCTAAGCCTGACAAGGTCATGCACATTGTCACAAGCAGAGACCCAAAACAAGGAATACAAGATTAACAATAGACAGTTTTAAATGATAGGAGATTAATTTCTTTAGCCTGAATAACATTGTCACTTGCAATTAATTTTAACTCTGAGCTCAAAAGAGTATGTAACAGATACTTTGAAAATGAAAAACTGAATCAGGCAGTGAGTAGGGGCTATTTCTACTTTTATATTCTATTACTACATTGTATTATTATATTAGGTTCTGAGTTTTCTAAATACTATACATGTCATGGAAGCTAGATATATTAAGATGCTAGAGGGATCTCTCATAGATGTACTTTAATATCACTGTCCTTTATTATTTCACGATCCTAAATATTTTGCTTTGGTACCTATTAGGTTAATAACTGTAGAAAAATTACTGTATGGTTCTTCAGCATTCAGTTTTTTCTTAGCTTCTTTTTCTGAGTCGTTTGATTGGGGTGGATTTTCCTTACTATATACTATTAATATAAGCGCATTCTATCTTTTTCCTGAATTCCTCCTTTTAGTCATTTCTAAAATCCTCAATGGTTTTTCACACTGAAGAATCTTCTCAATTGCCAATTTCTTGAAGGCCAAAGACTATTAAACCGGCCATTTTTGTGTTTTCAGATGAACTGAAATCCTTAGGTGTATCTGGCTCTTCTATATTCACATATATCCTTCAGAATAGTCCCCATCTATTGCATTAAGGGCAGGTGGACATATCTTTCTCTTTTGCCACCTGGTAAGCAAAGGTTAAAGTTCAACTTGTCCCAAATCAACTTATCCTTCTACGGGGTAGTCAAAACCCACTTACAAACACTCTGCCACAGTTTTACATTTTTGCCTCCCACCAGCATTCAAACCTGGGTGAATGTCTTTCTCTGTCAAAGCAGCAGTGGGAGGTGAAAATGAAAGTCCTTTTTTTCTTTCCCTGAGAAATTGGACTGTAAAAAGCTGTCAGTTTAAAAATGACATAGTGGCACAGCATTTCTATAAGGTGGCTCCTTTGATTTTTGACTCCTGCTGTCTCTCTGACAGTTGAAGTTGCAGCAGGAGGTAAAAACTAAAATGAGCACTGCTGGCATTTGCCCTCGAGCACAAAATTAATAATGGAAGAAACGGGACGACATCCAAAACCACCTCGTATCAGGTGTCAGCCAATGAGGGTTCAACACTTCCATAATAAGGTGACCAGAACGATGCCCATTATTCCAAATATGAACTTATTCTCTATTACTTGCCTAGTGCTGGATCTATTCTCTCCATTTTATATTTGATTCCCTGCTTTGTGGGTTATAGGATATTTTAAATTCTATTAAGCTGTATGCTATGACTTTATAAGTTTTCCCCCTCTGCACTCTGGATCTGGTCAAAATTTTATGGATGTTGTCTTTTCTCAAGCTTTATACCTCTCAACCTTTCTACATGAAGATTTCACTTCCAAATCACTGTTTGAAATATGCTACTATGTCCTATTCGTATATATGAACAAAACTCAGAACCTATTGATGGCTTTTAGAGTAAATAGCCACAGGATCAAAAAGCTGAGACGGTTTTTATTCTTGAAAACTCAAGAGCTGAACATTTCCTGCCATCATTAAGAAAAAAATGAATCACTATTAGGTGGCTGAGAGTAGGAAGAGGACTCAAAATCCTACAAGCAGGATAGGGGTCTTTCTTCTTTATTAAAACACTCAGTGATGTGTGTGAATCTTATCAAAATTAACATAAGTAGGCACAAACAGTCTGTTAGAAAGGGAGTACAAGTGTAGTTCCTTCTGAGATAATTCAGCCATCTTCTGATTTTAGCAGCATTTTGGTGGTATTTACTATCTTACTTTTGACTGTTCAGGAGAGCTAATATTTCAGGGTCACGACTGTTGACTTACTGGGATATGACATTCCTATACCACATGAAGGCACGCCATGTCATTCGATTCTTCTGCAGAGCTTAGCTTTATGCGTGACCTGTGTTTGCAGCATGCCTAACTTTTCTTAACATAAATTATTTACATTTTTCTGCATTATATACCTTCCTTGCCATCTTCTCACTTCCAGCTTTGCTACTGTTTTTATTGGCATACACTTTTGTTTTGCAGAGATGAAGAAAGGGGGCAAACTGTCAGCAAACCAGTGATGCAGATAATTCTCAAGTGCTGACAAATACACAAAATAAACACATTGTAAAGAAAGCATTTCATTTCTTCATGTACTGTTGCTTTCAGGCATTACACCAGTCATCTAGCCCACAGCTTAAAACAGCTTTCATCTGTTATTAGAGAATAACTCAGATGCTTCAGCTGAACCTATTGATCTCATTGATTTCAACATCTGTTAATAACAAAGAGAAGCTGCACTGGATAAACACTTCTCGTTTGTTACAATTACCTTTAGTGGTTCCTTCTTCAGTTTCTAAAAATCTTTTCTTGTATGTTTTAACCTCTTGAACAATTTAACTTTCATTCTTGTCTTCTGATTTTTTCCTTGAGGCTTGTTAGCAAACTTAATTCTATAATCCTTCTTTAATCTTTTTTTTTTTTTTATTCTCAGTTACTTTTTGTGCTTGCTTGCTCATCAGTCTAGTTTTCTCTAAAAGTTCATTCATTGTGGGAAGGGCCACAGAGTGGTTGGGCATATTTTAATTATTTTGCATTCTCAATTTCCCCCCTGTACCCTTCTGCTCTATGTCTCTATCCCATCCACTTCCCCCTGTGTTTTCCGTGTCCCTCCAAGATTTATTCTGATTAGTTGCCGTCTCTTTATGTCCACATATGTATGTCCACCATCCTACTTACAAACATAAATTGTTTATGATTACTATTGTCTGGCTATTCCTCCATCTTCACTGTACATCCCTAAGCATGTCTCTGCTTTTCAAAATATAACCATGCATTACTCCCTTCCCAGTTTCCTTTTTCAGGTGTTGTGTGTGTTGTATTACTATTTCAGTATTTTATCCCAGTTTGTTTTCCCCGATTTTTCCTTCTCATTAATGTTCTCCACTTCATGATTTGGGTAACTACTACATTGAAATCTACATTGCCTGTAGGGATCTTCCCTTTGAACAACCCTTTTACATGCATTTTATGTTGTCATATCTTGTTACTTATCTATTCATATTTGGCTTCCTTTTGTAAATCTGAATTTCACGCCATGATTTTGCACACAGATATATTCTTTTTCTCTCTTGTAGCATTGCTCACTTGAATTACTCATGTCAGATCTCAACTTGTTTCCATCAGTGGGAGGAGAGTAGGACTACTATCTTAGATCAAGTTATTCTGGTTTTGTTCATACAGAGTTTCCTTCATCTTGATGTTGAACTTGAGCAAAGTAAGAAGGATTTGGTTGTCTGTAATTATGTACAATTGCTCCTTGCTTTACTTCCTTTAATCTAAACTGCTCATTAACCTCGCAATAGTTCTGTCTTTTGTCAAATTTTGAACTAACCCACTACCTAAATATTCCCTTTTTATACACACATCCATAGTTATAATTTTTGAGACTTTCTTTCACACAGGTCTTTAAATACCCCTCCTCTGGACTTCTTATTCCAGTCTAGGGGTTTGTTTCTGTAGAAGTAGGAGATGCTTTCCAAAGTTTCTGCTGTCAGCTTTCATAGTTTGTAGAAATAATTTATCAGTATGTAAAGGATTTAATTTCCCTGAATTCTGTGTAGAAGAAACAGCCTACTTAGGGAAAATGTACCCTTTTCCCTTTTCTCTTTGGTCTCCCCCTCCCTTTCTGTTTTCTTAATTAGTACAATATTCATGTGTACAGGGCTCTATTGTCTTCTTTACTATTTTGATTAATTTTAGCATTACTTTATATAGCACGATAGGCATATGGAGTGCAGTAAGGGGGAATTATCCCAGGTAAGCTAAGATGGATGATAACATGGTTCAGCCTTAGAACATGTATTGTCAGGGATCTGCTGATAACAAATCTACTTTTTTCTTTGGTCTGCAGGGTTGCCTTCCAGCACAAATATATTTTTTATTTTTCACTGTATGGCATAGGACAGGAAAGAATTTGGTGCTAAGGGAGCTGAGAGTTGAGCTCCTCTCTGTGGTTCAAAGTCCATGATTTCTTGAACAGCATCTGCACTGTTTCCCAACTGGTATGTCGCTGGTAGATGCAACAGTTCGTTGTGGACAAGAGACTTGAGGGGATGGTGTTCCTCTCTCCTCATTGCGGTGCTCTGAAGGGCACAGAGCACTGCTTTCCACTGGGAACCTATTGGTATCCTCAAACTGCAGAGCTCCCTGACCTGCATAATCCTGCTTATCGGGCTCCTGCTGGATGGAATGCTGGTGCCTTGTACTCAAGAACAAATAGACAGGAGCTCAGCAAAAGATGAGATGAAAACCCCCGACAATACTCAGAGATGCGTAGTTCATAGGTCTGGTAAGTGCAGAACATCTGTGGAAGGAACTGGCGCTCTTCCTCTTGGAAATACATGTTTCCCTGACAACTCTGCAGAGGCACAGACATGGTGAAATCAGCTGGTTGCTTATTTGTCTGAAAAAGCAGCTCAAATCCAATGAGTTATGCTTCAGAGTCTGACACCCCAATACCCAGTTTACAGGAGAGGAAACAGAACCTACGCCCATCAACAGTGAAATATACTGATTTAATTTAATCGTATTTTAATGCCTGCACTGCGTTACCTTTCCCTATTGTACCTTGTTTGCTTGCCTGTAACTCATGTACACACTTTAAAAATCCCTAATGTACAGTTACTCCTGCTCCCCGCAACAGGCATGAAACACACCAACAGCAGGGCACCAAGTCCATTTATAGCATATGACCGATTAGCTGAGGTTTTCCTCAAGTGATTAATAATACTGGAGTCTGAAGTGCCTGCCCAACAAGACTTTAAGAAATGCCTTTTTAAAAAAAAAAAAAAAAAAAAAAAAAGCATCCTCTGCCTCCCCTGAATAACTGAAAAATTGAAGTACCTAGAATCATGAGGTATTTCTGAAAAATCCTGCTCAATTGCCATGTTAGGTACACAAAATACGCTGTAAATCCCTACCCTGTTTTTAATGAGGAACAGTAACACGGTTGGAATAAACACCTGTTAGTTAAGTAGACAACTGGTGACAGCAGTTTCTCTTAAACAAACCCATTTACAATAAAGGTTAAATGACTTGTAAATTTAAAATTTTTATGTATATATATGTATTTTTAGATATTATTGTATTCTAAAAAAAATTAACATGTAAGAAGTCTTCTGTGGGGAGAATAATGTACTGTGATACGTCATAAAAATTGATGCTCTGGCAGTTCCCCCTTACATGAACGGACCACCGTGCTTCTTGAACTATCTTGTTGAACTAATGAGGCTGATTATGTTAAAAGTTAGGCATTAATCTCTTAATTCTGAATATACCAAAATGCTGTTTAAAAGTGTCTGTTGCCAGCCTCTTTCAAAGTTACCTACACAAAACTCCAAATACATTAATTTTCCATAACCAGTCCTCTGGTTTGAGATTATTGTTATTCCTGGTTGATAACGTTTTTTCCCTGAGGGTTACACTGAGATTAACACCAGTTGAGCATAATTAGTATCTGATAAATTTTAATAAGTTAGAGTGCTTTGATAGGGTGCTGTATAACATTAATTATATTTACAAGTGTAGATTTTATTGCATTTGTCAAACAAATTTGGATACATTTTCTGCAGTGGATAACTATGGGAGGATAACAACATCTAAAATAAGCATTTGGGTTTTTTTAACTAGTAGATTGCTTTTTACTTAGGGTGAAAGGGGAGATTAGAGATAAAAAAGGACAAAGATATTTCTGAATTTAAAAAAATTAGTATTACATTTGTACTTACTGAATCAGTCACTTTGTAGAGACAGGGCATCAATGTGTTCACACTGAAGGAAGCATACCTTATGAAGTGGCTGTTACACTTCACCTTAAGAGTGATGTGGTTTCTTTTTGGTAATTATAATGCATGTATTTTGATGGCAACTTTTGTCCTTCCCAAAGCTGCTAAAAGAGTATTTCAAAATAAAACTCACATTGAACTGAACAGCTGGAGCAACCCCATTCTTGAGGACTTTGTAAATACACTTCTTTCTCCTATCTTGTACTGAATTGCGCTTTTTGCAGCTATGACAAATGGAAGACAAAGAGTCTCTTTTCTTTGTAGCACATATAATTTCACCGCACAGACTTTTTTTTCTTCATTTCATTCTTTCTGTTTGAAGTCTGGAAGTCTTTATTTCTCCCCCCTTCAGGCTTTACAATGCTAAAGTCCTTGGGGATAATTTAAGCACTCTGCCACTAGTTTCAATTCTAGCACCTTGTCACAAAAAAATGCAGGTTCCGTAGGCAAGACAGAGCTCACAAGAAGTACTTACTGGGTAAAGTCACAGGCATTAGCTGTGGCAAAGCTCTGCCAGGCTTGCCGCCAGAAGGCAGCACAGCCTGGTGCTCTGGATCTTCCTGCTCTGGACGGGCTACTCGCCTCCATCCGAGAGACCAAAATATGCTTCAGGAAAGAGATGGACATGGGAAGGAAAGTCTCTATGAAGGAGCTACATTTTACAGATTCTCTAATATGTGTGAAAGCAATAATATTTTAGCCTCCGGTCATAGTCACTGAGAAGAGGGGAGCGAAGGGACAAAGTGAAAAAGCACGAGTGTGGTACAAGTGGAGGGAAAGGGGGTGCGGCACAGCAAGGGCTGGATGTCTCCACATCCCCTTTCCTCCTCAAATCACTGAAACTGGAGTATGGCCCAGGGCTTAGGAGAGATGCTTATCTTGTGACTTCCCATTGCCTGCCAGCAGCTGGAGAGAGCTGCAGTGATCTGGAAGCTTAACATATGGGGGACTCTTAACTTAGCCTTCTGAGATGCATACTTTCAGATCCTGAATGAACCTTTGAAGATACTCTGCTAGGTGTTGCAGCTGACAAAATGCCATGGTGCAGAACATAACCTGCAGATGAGAGGCTGATTTCACCCAGCCAAGCAATGGCAATAGCAGCTGTGATGGAGCAGGCCACCATGCACTCGGCAGCTGAGTTTGAGGTCGTGAGGACTAGGATGAAAAAAGAGACAAAAGTGACCATGCTTTGTTCTAGCTGCATGATGAAGAAATCGGAATGAGTCAGGAATGTCTTGGGAATGCCAGATCCAGTCCTTAGCGAGCTGGACAATCAATTACTGCTCAGAGAAGTCATTCATCCATTCTGCTCAGGTTTGGGAACTTCATTTCGTTATCTCAAGAGGTCTTTCTCTCTTCTCACATAAAAAGTGTTTGTGGTATAGACACTACAACTCTGCAGAGCCTTGGTGTCAGTCAGAATAGATTGAGGTTGCTGTGCCAGGCTGTCAGGGGCTGTGTAAAATGAGCTTAAAAAGTAGGTCAACATAAGCCACTCAGCTGCTGGTAGGTAGGTTTTCTGAGGCATACGTTGGAAAAGAGTCCACCTGTTGGTATTATGGATAGTGGAACTAAAAGAAGTTATTCCAAGAACAATGCACCAGGAATAATTTGTTGTTGTTGTTTTATTAAATGTAGCGTATGCCTTACATCAATGAGTTCTGTCATGATGTAAGAGTTACTTCGTGAAATTCTATGGCTCGTGCAATAAAGGAGGCTGAGGTGACTAGATGGTGATAATAGTCCATTCTGACCTCAAAACTTACGCAATTAGGAAACATCTTTTCCAATCTGAGAGATACAAGGCTGTATTTTAAAATAGAATCTGCAAGGCTGTGTATGCCTTTTTGAAAGCATCTTGCCATTTTCTGTTTTCTCCCTGTTAGAAAGGCTGATTGTCATTCCATTATAATTTCTACTTTGTTACTATTAATGTTAAGAGCCTGATTTTGGTATATAGGTACATTAATCTTTTATGTTTTATCTATAGCTATATGCCTGTCAAACACCTAATGTAACAGGCAAACGAGTAGAGAAAGGAAAGCAAAAATCATATCCTTTTGCTATTCCTGTTAACACTGACAGATATTTTGGAGACTGAGAAACCTAAAATAGACCTTCTTTACAGATTGTGCTACCCACCTTCTTTGCTTGATTCCCTTGAATCTTGGTTCAGCAGGCTTTCTTCCACTGATTCACTGCTCTTTGGATCAGCCCCATATTGCATTTTGTGACTGCCAGCTCAGTAATCTTCGGGTACACTGGGGTCCAAGAGAACAGTGAAGTGTTCAGATAGGTCTTACAAATGGGGTCGAAACAAAGGAAGAAAAGCAAAAGCTTGCTTCAGAGGAAAAAGGCAGGAAGACTGCCTCCCTTTTGGGGTTTAGTACCTAGCAGTCTATAAATTGGCTTGCATCAGCCAAGTACAGCACAAAATGTACTGCACAGAAGAGCAGCTATTATGTACGGTAGCCACTTCACTGATTGCAATCAATGTCACAAATTAGAGTGATTTCCTGGCTTGAGATGTGTCAGAGCTAAAGTTTGTGTCGTGAGTCATGCTGTCTGGACACCCAGCTTCTAGGCACTCTGTCTTACCCTCGGCAATTTGCACTTCTTGTCTTTCATTTTTTGCAAATGGATCTGTGCTTGCTTTTACTATGTAAGCGTGGACTGCTCATAATAGCATGCAAGTGGTATTCAATATTAAAAAGAAGCTCCCATCATTGCTTCTTTAGCTTATACTGAAATATATCTATTTTTTTTTTCCAGCAGCAGAATTTCTGTTCAGAAGTGGCAGATCTTTGTCAACATTATTCAGAAGTTTGAGCTGAAATTGTAATACTTCCTTGTGCTTGCCTCTTGTTGCCTTATTCCTTTTCCAAATGCCTGATGATGGCTTTTCCATTCCAGCCAATTGTCCTAATATTCATGCCATGCCCTGAACACCCCTTCTGCTGCATCCATTTGATTAAATCCAATTATAAAAGCAATGTTTTGCACAGTTTCGCTTGTAGTTTTTATATTTTGCCAGGTGGGACTTCAGCATTCACACAAGGACAAACACACAGCTTCCCTCTGCACTGAAGTAGTAGGGTGTAATTAGAAACATTTGGTCTATACAGGGAGATTAATGAGGAGCTGCTTGCTTGTACCTTGCAGCAATGCACGGTTTCGGTGGATTAAGAGCATCCACATCCATAGCATTAATGAAGAGTAGCTGGTACACAGTAAATACATGCTTCAGCCTACCTGTTACTCAATAATTTGTTCGAGATATCCCTGACATTTCTTAATGGGGAACAATTAAATGAATGGTAACTAAAGCTTCACATCAACAAGCAACAAAGGGAAGTTAAGCACAGTTATTTCTATGAATAAAAGGGTCAGCACTTCCATGTTGGATTAACTGTTACTGAAGTAAGTGGAGATTGGAGAGATAGGTAAATGATGTAATTAATCTCCTAATAATTTAGGAACTGTTAGGTGTGGGTCGGTCTGCACTGCAGAGTTAACTTGAGTGCTGGCTTGCCTTAGCTTTTCTCCCAAAGTCACTTCTTCCACGTTTAAGGATGCTTAGGAGGTAGAGGTCTACTCTAGAGCTTTGAGTTAATTTTCACTAGATCTCAATGTGCCCATTTGGAATGAGGATGCATAAATCATTCTCCTGATGACCAATTTTCCACTACTTTTCCATAACGATTAATATCTCGTGAAAATGGTGCAATTTCCTCTGCAATTCACTGTGGAGGTTTCTAGAGTAGTCACCTCATTACAAAGCAAAAAGCCAGGAGGGACAGCCTAAAACATTTAGTGAGGCATATGGAGGAGTGTTGTACCATAGGAAAAGGTCATCTCCTCAGTGATAACAGCAACTGTTGCTCTGATGAAATGTATCTCTGTAGTGCACAATGGAAACCTTCCCAGACTAGCTCCAGAGCTGCTGGTATATCTATGCAATGGATGGCAGCACCTTCTCAAGATCCTAGCCTGGGTTGCAGATGTCTAGCTGGCTTCAGTGCCACGCTCATGCAATGCTTTCACTTCTTGTTCTGCAAGTGGCGGAGAGGTGCCTGGGCAGAGAGGTGGCTGGGCACCCCCCCGCTGCAGCAGAGCATGTGATAAGCTGAGCTGAGCATTCAGCCGTGGCTGCTGCACGTGGCTTCTGCCATGAATACATAAACATACAATGCCATTGGCATGGATGGGAAGAGGATCTAGTCTCTACCTATCCACTGGACTGCATTGCGCTGTCAGTTTAATGACATTTTTTCTCCCAGCCTTGTTATTACCGTTTGCAGAAGTTCACCACAGTTATAGGTCTCCATCTCCCTTAGTTGCTTGGGTATTTTTTTCTTTTCAGTGGCATGAGCTTTACTGTCAGAGACATTACAGGTACATTTAATTGAACTCTAAGAGCTAAAAAATGGATCCATTGATTAAGAATGTTGAATTTCATTTGCTAAGAGGAAACTGCAACATCATAGGACTCCATTGTTTGGTCCAGAAGTAGCTTCTCATGTTCACTAGCCTGTGAATAAAAACTTTAGAAGCATTTGACATATAAGCCATTTTCCCCAAAATAACTTGAATCGAAGTTTAATAATACTACCAGTCTTCGGTTGACTTTCTCAGTGCCTCCACTTTAGCATGTAAGTGAGAAGAAAAATTAAAAAGCAATGCATAAAGCAGAGCCGGATCATTGCCCGTCATACAAAGGTTTGGAAAGGAACTCTATGCGTACAGCTGTCACTGGCCACAGGGAAGCAGGATGCTGACACTTTGCGCGCTTGCACTCCTATCTCTCTTGAGGTCTTGATTTCTGAAGGACTCTGTGGATCTGGGAATCTGCTAATGAGAATGAAAGGGGAATGGACTTGGAGAAATGCATTATACTGTCTTCCAGCAGAATGTGGTAATTTCCTGTAGCAATTTAAAAGAGAAAATTAATAGAACATGGCTCAGAGAATTCAAATGATGTGGTGATGTGGATCAAAATCCCTAATCAAACAGAAGATTAGTAAATTCCTCTCAAACAAGACCATTCTAGAACCTCTTAAAAACAGAGGAGGGTGGGAAAAAGGTGAGATGATATACAGAGTGCAGCCCCAACTTAAAACCAGAACAAGAAGTATGTGAGGAGCATCTCCTTTACTTCTGCCTTACAAGGTTTACAACTGTCTTCCTCACTAGTAAAGGCTTGTCTACCTTATTACCAACAGATAGTAGCTAGCAATAGTGCAATTCTTTAGCCTTACATGAAGTTTGGTGTCACTCTTATCTGAATACAAGTGTCCATGTATGGACAAACTTGTTCCAGAGAGGGTCTTGACAATTTCCAAACAGAAGCAAGATCCAAATACCAACTCATGGCTTCACCAGATTGTTCCTGCCTCTTTGTTTCTGGTGTACAGGAGAGGTTATTAGGCAACAGATAGTTGTATTCAAAAATGAAGAAGTAAAATAAGAATATCACTGCTTTTAAACAGGTGCTTCTGAGCTTGCAGATAAGGCCGTAATTGCGTAGGGAAGTTTCCTTGGCATCTTCTGTCATCCTTTTTGTTAGATTAATTTATCAAGAACTGTAATCAAATATAATGAGAAGATACAATCAGGGTGGCTCCTAAGAGGTGGAGTTACCCAGTCATCCACGTAATTTCCAGCTTGAATGCTGTGTTAGGAAATCAGAGGCCAAACAGGGAAAAATATTTCAGTATGGGAGCAGTAGCCAAGCAGCAGAAAGAATTTAAACTAGGAGGAGATGTACTCTGATTCCAAGGGATGTCACAGTTTTATGCAAAAGGATGGGAAGGTATGGTGGAATGGGAAAACATTTCTAATTTACTTTCTGGTGACAGATGAAAGCAATGTTATAAGACCGTAAAGATACCATGACTTTGCACCCCCAGTGGACTTTGTAGACAGTTCTGTGCTTTAAAATGTGTAGCTTGGGTCTGCCTATCTTATTTCTGACTGCAGTGTGATAACTTTGATCTGTTTTGTATTACCATTTTAGTTTGCTTTCTGTTTTTGTTTCAGTCACCCTCTAGAATATTGTTTGACCTTTTTTCCCACATTGTGACACATACTGTCTGTTATTTAAATTATTGCTGAAACATATTCTGGCATAAGATCTCCATTTATTTAGTTTGGGCAGGCATATTCATTTCTATAAGAAGTCTCAGGAATCCAAGCCCCACTTTGATTTTGATCTTTGCCTCATTCCCTCTGCTTAATATTTGTATATATATATTCTATTTTCCCCTGATCCATTTAGTGAATAAAGTGAGCATTGTCTTGTATCAGAGGAACATTTTTGACCTTTAAAAATGCAAAATTAGAAGAATCTAGGGGAATATAACATGTACATATAATAAGAAAAACTGCAGTGAGTTAGTGAATATCATTTATATCTCTATCAGGAAAATCCCGAACTGAGATCATGACTGAAAAGTTCACAAACAGAGTCTGCAGTGCACATGGGGTTTTAAATACCTGCTTCAGCTCTCTGCCATGTGGTTGATTTAGACACATGATGGGATTTATTTAAAGGGACACAGTCAACTTGAAAATAACAGTGCTGTCTGAAAAAATTGTTACTGAATCTAATTATAAGTAACAACTAAGATTACTATAATTGAAAAAATTTATTGAAAAAAATCTCTGGTTTTTGATTGGTTTACATTGTGCATTTGACAGCTCTCTGTAATAATTATAATACCTACCTTTTATACAGAACTTTTGATCAGTAGACCACAGCAGCTTTACAAAAATGTGGTCCATTTCCCTCTATGTATAGACAGTTTCTCTGTTTCCTCCACAGTCAGTCAATTTCTTCCTGTCTGAAAGACTTTTATAAACATCAGCTCAGAATCAAGAAAAAATCCAAAGCATTTTATGAAATGACAGATGTACTATTTAAAAAAAGATCACTATCAGCAGGGTTTAATTAGCCACATTATAAAGAAAAGGTTGAAAATATCTTTGAGATTGTAAAATTGGAACAAGAAGTTGATCATTTAGTATCTTAATAATTTAGAATCTGTCTCAGATTTCTGATGTTCTTAAGTTATTTTCTGAATTCCATTAAATTCATTTAGCATTCTATTAGATATTCAAGAAGAGAATGTCACACAGTACTACCAAAATTATCATATGCATATTAGAAATGAATTGACTGGGCATCCTTTATGCTCATAAAGACAAAGACACCTAGAAACAAAGGCTTTTCTTTCCTAGTCTCATGAAAATCAATGTTTTCTTGCTCCTTTATCTCCATATTTCCTAATTTAGAGCTCTGAGTTCTTAATTGTTTGCTGCTATTGTGTTCAAAACCTTGCATTTCCAACTTGCAGAGAGAAAATATCTTGACTCTTGAATGCAAAGTTTGTGAAGATTGTTGCCTTTGTGGAAGAATGCACATTAAATGCCTCTGAGCTCTTCAAGTGGTGAAATAAATATATGGAACAATGTTTGGTACCTTTTGCTTTTCAAAAGACTTTAGATCTTCTAACTATACCCTCTTAAAAGCTTTTGCCATACACTCAGCAGTATGTTCTGCTTTTTTGTTAGATTCATCTTTTTGGCCTACTTTTCAAACTATATTTTAACTGGAACTCAAACTCTTTTCCCTTTCCTTCTATTTGCTGAAGCTAGCAATCCCATGCTGAGTAAATAATCTATAGTCCATGATCTACTATCCTATCAGCCTTGTTATCCTGGCTCCAAACCCCAAAATGTTGGATATCTAGCTGGTAAGTATTCCCAGGAAGGCTTCCTAATGACCTTCCCCACTGGTTACTATCATCATTGCTTATACACAGATAGAACTACCTTGTAATACACTGACTATATTTGGAAAAATTAATTGGGAGTTCTTATGGTGTTTTTGTTAGGAAAAGTGACATTTTTGAAGTTAAGAAAAATATCCCAATTCACTCTCTTTCATTAGGTATAACAAAACATTGCTAGAGAAAATATATTCCCAGATGTAATGGTACTTCATTCTCTTGCAATAAAAGCAGCTTGGGATCCAAATCAATCAGCAGATGAGATTATTGCAGTCATTTGGCTGCCCTGCCATTTTTAAAACGTTTTTGACTGCATTTATAAAACATTTAATATATGCTTAAGTGTAGTGCAAACATACCATTACTTATTAAATTATAGAACGTAATGAAAAAAAGGTTTATACATACATTAAATATCAAGAGGATGGAAATTACTCTCTACAACTGATAAAATGTTATTTCAGCTCAGCTGGGAAACCCACATATAAACCTTACACCTTAGTAATCTAATTTTAAAAAATTGTGAACTCTTGAAGGAAAGAACCTTTATCTGGGGTAGATACAAGAGTTTGTAATTTGGCCACTAAGGGTTTAACAAAATGTCTTTCTTCAAGTATAAGAATGGGTGGTGGAGTTCTTTTAGTATTTTATGTTGCCTCCGGAAAAATGCAAAACGAACAAGACCCATAATATGCAGGAGGACATGAAGAAAACCAAAGCGTTCTCCATTGCTGACTGTCCAGGCATACAGGTGCAGACAACATCCTTCCATTTGTATCTCTGTGAAACTGAGCTTTCCAAAATGAATGCATACTTATATCTAGGTCAGCCATAAAGCTAGAGCTTATGTGTGTGTTTAATGATGCACAGGATTTAGGTGTGGATTCTGGCTTTTATGACTAGCTCCTAGGTTTTGAGCCTTCCGAAAATAAAAATTTCAGCTTCCTCTGTTGCCGTTTATCAGGTTCCCCTTTCCTATTAGTCAGGAGACTAGAAAACACTAGAAACGGTCTTTTATACACAAATTGCCTTACTAATTACATTGCCAACTATGCAGCTATGGCAACTGATAGATTGATTTCACCTGAGAGTTATGAATTCCATGTTTAAAGCTAGAAACTGTGATAGGTGAAAAATCTAAGGGATAGGTGA
>VYZV01001600.1:4991-18897 GCA_013401275.1 Pandion haliaetus | reverse complement strand
TTGTGTGTTTGTGAAAAAAAAAAAAACCACCTGTCCTTCATTGTGATGGATGGGTTTGATCTGTAATCTTCCTGAGAAGCTGCCATTGCATCATCTTTTAAGAGTATTCTACAAAATTTTATTTATGTAACAAATCTTTATATGGTCTTCAAAAACATAGAAGTTACAGCATTACAGAAATTCGTGAGAGTCATCTCACTTCACTTCGGGTACCTAAAAGTTAGAACTCTCTAAGTCTGAGCTAGTCTATCAAGAAAAACACCTTCAGTGGACAAAACATATCATCTGTTCTAGACATTAATCTTATAACAAAGTGACTTGCTGTTTAGAAATGTGTTTCAGAACATTGATTATGAAAGATGTTTAAGATGTCTAGTTCAGGCATCCAGGTGTCTAATGATTGGGTTTAAGGTCACCTATAGGAGGCTAAGGACGGGATTCTTCCATATACAGTATTTCAAAATACCACCCGCGTCCTCCCGGAGCTTCAAGCCATGTTCTGCAAATCCTTATTTGCGACTTCAGTGCACAAGGCCCTTTAGGAATTAAGGAAACTTAACACTTATTAGCAGAATTTTTCTCTCTAATACTCTTTCCGTCAGTCAGTTTATCATATTTCAGACATGGATTTACTGTATACATTTACTCTGTACTTGTCAGATACAAGATTTTGTTGTTAGATATGACAGTGGTTTTATTAATTGGTAGCAAGAAGAAACTCAAGCCAGTCTTACAGATGTACTGGGTGATAGGCCCATGTAGTATATNCCTTTTCTCTTCCCAACCTGTTCTGCATTTGAATTAAAAAAAAAAAAACAAAACCAAAAACGGCCATTTGATGCTAGTAGGATGCAGTTATATAGAGCAGTGATTTCTTTTTCTCCGTTACTCCATTAGTTTGTGTTTTTACATATTTTTTTCTGTAGCTTTTTCTGGGGATGAGTTAGGGCTGTACTTGGAAGTGACTTTGTACACCAAAACCTGGAGCCTGATCAATGACACTGTCTTACATCTTGATGTTCCCAGTGAAAATAATCCCACTTATTCATTTAGTAACTACAGTAGGAAATACCTTGAACTTGGTTTGATAAGTGAATACTAAGTACAAGTACTTTTAAAGTTGCAGGCAATATTTGAACTACACATACAAGAGGAAATTAGGTATGTGTCACGTTCCCTTTCAGAAGTGTTGCTTTAATTTTTTTAGGAAAATTGGTCAACTTTTATATTGAATTTTAAGCCATCCTAGCTTCCAAATTGATACAAGTATATGGATTGTTGAGATTTAGGAACATTGTTATTCAGAGATTCAAGTTGTGCTAGAAATCCTGAATTTGTCATGTGAGCTAGTGTTAATTATCAATATTTAGGTCATATATAAGGAGAGGTAAAATTCATAACAAAAGCAAAACAGACTCTTGTTTTATCTAGTAAGATCATCTAGGTGTTTGTGGGGAAGCACCACCCAAAGTGATTTCTGAAATGTTTTCAGTTTTGTTAGCAGACTAACATACATCTTACAGTAATAGGAAGCATTATTTTTAATTATACTGGAGGAGGACAAACTTTAAACAGCATAATATATGCACATTTTTTTCCAGAAGGAACCAAAAAAGCAGTTTGTGTCCACTGGTTTGCTGAGAGCTTTTACGCTTCAATTTTACACTAAATAATATAATGTATTGTATTTGTAATAATCTTTGTCCATTATATGCTCTGCTGCCCTGTAAAAAGACATGAAGTTTGTTGATGCCAAGGTTTATCAGCAGTATCAGTGTTTATATCTGAAGCACCTGAAGTCAGGTTTTCTGCTTGATACAGCAAAACTTGAAAGATACTTTTTTCTGTATCTTTTACTGTTAATTGCCAAATAGAAGTCAGCAGCAAATGTATCAGCAGTTTTAAAATAGAAAATGAATCCAGAAGGGGGGGAAAGAAGATAGATGTTTGTGGTATCCCAATTTTGAAACTACCCAGTCATAAGTATACTTAAGTACTCATCGGTGCCTCAAATCTTCGTTGAAGTTCAGCTGACTTACCTTATTAGACTTAGAAGAAATAAATGAACCAGTAATTTACTGAGCTCAGCTCAGTTAAAGCTACTTAAACATCTTAACTGCATTTATTGATAAAAGTAAGTGCACAGGAGAGTTCTTGTGGTAGAACTGAGTAAAAAGCACTTTGTCAAACTAAGCCACTAAACTTCTGTTTACTTAACTGTAGACAGATAAATAGTATGAGTTTATAGCTATCTGTTATAGCATCTTATTTGGTGCTAGTATTTCAAAGAAGTTGCTAATGAGTGGCACTTCAAAGGGGAAGTATTTCATGAAGAGAAAAGCACAATGTTTGTGGTACCTCTCCTGCTTTACAGCGGTGATTTACAGAGAGACAACTTCATGCTGCCACCTCCTGGAAGTGGGAGGCCAGGTTTGAGGACCCCTGGCTCTGGTGATACAGATTTCCTTTTATTATCCCCTTTCAGTTTTCCTTCTTCTGCAGCTGAACTTTTCTACCCCCAAGACCTATTCACAAAGTGAATAGCGCTTGCTTGTACAGTTAGAGATCCCAGATAAAGGTCATTTGGACTGCTTTGTTCCTGTACACCTCTAACAAAATATGGAGACACTACAGGGAATACAGTGATACTGGAAGCCCATCATCAGAAAATGTGATGTGTGTACCAAAATTCTAGGATTATAGTATACATAATTTATGGGGGGGGTTTTGTGTGTCTTTTTTTTTTTTTTTCTTTCTGTAATAACAGTACAAAGGCAGGAAAGAAAGAAAATATACCACTAAAGAGAACAGGGGGAAAATGTAGTACACTCAAGACAGGAGTTATGGCTTAGGAGGTAAAAGTGATGTAGGAAGCTGTAAGTGCCACTGTGAAAAGAAAAAAGGCCTTGTCTGCACACAGACTCTTGGTGCCAATTTAATGCTTCTCCTTGGGCAAGATTGTACCAGCTTAAGTTGTGATTATTCAATTGAGTGCAGTATATGTGGATATACCGCTGTTGGTTTAGCTTAACTATTAAAAAATATTTTACTTAAACTGAGGAGCTGTTCTTAAGTCATAAGTATGTTTGTCTGCACGGACTGATTGTAGTTAAACTTGATGCCTTTGTTTTGGTGTGAGTGCTTCCCCACAGGAAAAACTAGCCTGTGCCAAGTTCCATACTGTTATAAGTAAACTAATTTTGGCATCTGAATTTAACTCCTTGAAAGCTAAGGTCTCTTTGTTTAATCCTGCTGTTCTGTAATGGAGACCATTACTAAGAGGCAGTAAGTATTCAGTAGTACCAGGGGAATAAAAGGAATTATTTTGTTACTGGCCATTTTCTGGGACATATGGCTGCTGTATATGTAGGTCTAGCCTTAACTCTTTGTAACTAGAGGAGTTTTCAGAAAGGCTGCTGACAGACCAAATAATGATCAGAATACCTAAGATGAGTCTGCCAGAACTTCTGAGAAACTCATGTTGGACATCTTCCGGCTTTGGGAGGATTATAGTACAGGAGTGGCTGGCATAATGCGGCTCTGGTGCTGAACTTGAATTGTGAGAGTGGCAGGGGCTGTGCTGGTACAGGGGCTGGCACATGATCTGAACCCTGGCTGTGGAGTGAGGCAGACCAGTAGTGGCTGCTGAAGCCAACATTCCCTGGGACCCAGCCAATTAAAAGGAGCAGTGGGATCCTTGGGGAGCGATAATCATCTCCTGCCTGTGAACTCCTGGAGCTCCCCTTCTCTGCTCTACAAGGTATGTTACATCTGTCCGGTGGCTGTCAGCCACGTGAAGATTTTTGCCATGTCTCTTTAAGTTAGGAAGGCTGGTCCCTACTCCTGGCATGTTTGCTATTTTGCCTTTCAAGCACCTAGCACCCCCAAGGCGCTTGGACGACAGAAAGCCAGCACTCTTGCCATAATGGGTGCGTGGCTTTAGTATAAGGAACCATCGCTGAGGGGAAGGGTTGGGGGGGCAGAAACCTGGTACAACTTACGGATGCACTATGATTATTAGGGTGGTTTATCTCTTGTCATCAACACTGAAAGTGATGAAAGTTTGATTAAAAAACCTCACCACCCTCTATTGCTGTTTTGCTTTCTTTTACTAATATTACTTCAGTTCTTTGAACTTGCTCACTTGACTGCATAGCCAGTGAAAAAGATCTTTCTCTGCTAGTCCCCAAATAAAGGGGATTTTTTGAGGTGATCACTTGCACTTTGGAGTCAAGTTTTGCTGCTGATCTTGGTGCTGATGATTCACTGTGTCTGATCTGTACTGAACTTGGAACCTGAAGATGGCCTATCCCTGCAAGGAGTGATGATACCAATCCATGAATGGTCTGGAAAATAAGGAGGCCTTTTTTTGCCTCTTTCACTCGGGAGTGGTGTAGTTGTGAAGATGCAGTCAGCTAATGTAGATCAGATAAATCACTATAATTTCATGTAGATTAAAACAAACAAAGCTTTTCGTGTCTAAGCTACAGATTTGCATGAGCATAGCTACCGCCTTGGCTTGAATGCAAACAAATCACCACCACAGAAAAGGCCCTTGTCTCAGTTTCCTAAATTAATTAACTTTAAAGACAGGTTTACTTTCTTTGTGTGCCTGAATGTAAGGGCTTGGCACACAGGCAGCTTAATTACAAGCTTCTCATTGTGGTGCATATTAGAACTGATAGAGGCTTTTGAAAAAAAAAAACCAGCAGGGCAGGAGGCACATGTCTGAAACACTAGCGTTTGATAATAAAGTTTGATTTGGGCTTGAAAGTGGAAGCAGACACGTTCCGTAGGCAATTAACAGTGAAAACTAACAGTGAAACCTGTTTAAGAATAGTTCAACACTTCTGAATTATTAAGAACTAATGCTAAACTATCTTTGAGGGAAATGACAAAAAGTCTAGCAAAAAACAGGATTCAGGAAAGCAACAGTTGAACGGCCATGGAACTGAAGCAGTTACAAACTACACCTCACCTTCACAGCCTTGGGCACTGAATGTTCAGTGCCACAAGAGGGTGCTTCAGTGGCACCTAACAGGATTGACTCTTCGACAAGTTTCTGAGGCTCTGAGATGTCAGGCATGCATTCCAGCAGTGTGACTATGCAAAGGCTGCTTTTGAGGAACATCTCGGAACTGGTAAGTAGCTTCCCATTGTAGAGTGCTTTATAACTGACATCTAAAGCACCAGCTCGCCCATGTATTTTTTTCAATTTTTTAAGTTAGATAGTGCATCAAAAGGTTTCACTTCGGAAGAACTCATGGATTAAAGTTCAGTATCAGCCACTGCATTGGGGTGGAGGGGTTAGTTTAAATTCTGCTCTGTTAAGATTATTTCTATCATGAGTCATGCAGAAAGGGGTCATACCACAGCTGCATTGGTCAAGGCCATTTAGGACATAGTGAGGCTGGGTGGCAAAGGGAAGCTGTTGGAACACCACGACTTTTAAATTTGAGAAGTCCTGCCCATCCCCTGTTTCAACAGTTTTACAAAGGGAAAAATGCAGTTCTTAAATTGTCAGATATTGGCAAGTAGGGCTGAGACATTTCATCTTCTCTGAGCCAAGAGCCTGTCCTTTTCTGCTGTGATACGTGCCAAAATGGGCTGCCCTCACCTTTCTGTAGTGTTCAGACCAGACAGCTGCAGCACGCTGGAACGACTGCACAGAGAAATGGGATAGTGCAGCTACCTGCATCTGAGCAAGAAGGAGCTGCAGGACCATGCAGAACTTCACAGGACAATTTCACAGGACAATTTTTTAAAGACACAAAATGCTGGCTGGGTTTTTTGTGAACTCCTAAATAGATTATTGCTTCTGCCTGGTCTTTTCACACCTGCATTCCTATCAAATGTTTAAGCCACTGTGAAGGCCAGTGCTTTAGAGATGAGCTCTTCTCAAAACACGTAATTCCTCAGCCTTTACACAGGCTGTTGGAGAATACCTTCTAACAGGTATTTTTGCTTTAACAGTGGCAAAGGCGCGCTAGTGTGAAGTTTCCTCCTCTAATTTGACATTAGTGGTTTTTTTATAAAGGACATAATTCCTTTAATTGTAGTAAATGATCCACTTTAAAGGTGGATCACAAGTAGCTGTACTCTGCTTCTTAGGTTTTACTCATGTTGTGGAATTTTACAGAATTTTTTTTTTTTTTAACAGAAACATGTTGAACTACCAGCTTTCTCACTGTTGATGCCACACAAACTTGTATGCTGTGCATACGTTTGATAGTTGTGGGTGGTGGTTTTTTTTCCTAAAACTCTAGTGATAGAAGAGCCTGAAAAATATCTGTAGAACCCACACGTGCTTCACCAGCCTCCGTGCTGTGGGCTTGTAAAGGCTCATGGATGTGCAAGGCAGTGTCTTCTGAAGTGTTGGGTTGCTGGCACCCTTGGGCCAATGCTCCCACTGTGGAAAGTTCTGTGCAAGCTGGACAAGATGATGCAGCCATCAGCCTGTGCTCCCCACACACTGCCATGAGGAATTTTATCCTGGGGAAAAAAGTGGATTAGTGTAGATGGAGGAGAACACAGGAAAATGTTAAGACAATATTAGACACCAGAGGCAATAGTTCTGGTGTATGAACAGCCTTATGCCAGACTTCTAATTCTGTAGGGAAACCTCATAATTGGTACTATGTAACAAACAATCAGCTTGCATGGCTGCAAGACATTTTTCACAAAAGTATTTTTAGTGATCTGTAGTAGTATCTGTGATGCTTTTTTTTTTTTTTTTGCAAAAAGATTTTTCAAAGGAAAAAAATCTGAGCCTTAAAGACTCGTTATGAGACAGACTCTTGAAGTGTAACTGCCTATGGTTTGTCTACAGCATCGTTTAAAACTTTTAGCATCAACTAGAGCAAAATGTTTAATGTGTGATTTGAATAATTTTAAAACTATACAAACAAAAGTAATAGTACATTTACTCAGGTATTTAAAAGTTGGAAAAACTAGATAATGTCTCTGGGCAAATAACCCATCACAAATGAGATAATTTAAATAGAAACTAAGGGTTGTGGTGTACTTTTTGAAGTGGCTTTCTAAAGCTACTATTCCAAAGAAAGATTGGGTGGAGAGGGAAAGGGAAGAATCAGTATAGGCTTGAATGCTATACAGAAATATTTTTAAGAGATTAGACGAGGAGCAAAGTTTCCTTTCCATGCTGGTGGTGTAAAACACAAACTCCCAGTGTAGGTGAGGGATTATGATAGGATTGCATCCCGCAAATCCTTCACGCAAATGTAAAACAGCACTACACTGGAAATCATTCTTAAATTGGGCCTGAATGACCACATTAACAATGCTGAAACATCAATGTTGAGATGTACAAAAGTGAAGGATACGTAACCATCAGGCTTTCAACAGGCTTGTCTGTAACACAGTAGATAATGTAGCAGTTAATGTCCTCTGCTGCTTACAGAAGTTTCATTAGCTGCTTGTAGTATTTGGCTTAGCTTCACCAGGAATTTCCTTAGGGGAGGGGTTCTGTATCTGTTGACATCTAGTGGGAGATTAAATTATAGTTAGGTCTGTAGTGAACATACCATAGTAATGCCATTTCTTAAGCCTTGCGAGGAATGCACTTTTTTCTGTCAGAGGATTCATTGGGTTTCACTCTGGAAATGAGCTGACTCATTAGCTCCATCTGAACCTTGCAGTCTTTTTAGCCCATGCCTCTTCAGTCAGTAAGAATCCTGTTGCTGTCCTAATAAGTAGCTCACAGGAGAAAATGGGGGAAATGGGAATGAATGTTTTGTTTTGTTTTAAATATCATTTCTAACATCAAGCCAAGGGAGTTACACCTGTGTGTTCAGAAGTGCCAAACAGAAGAGCCACTAAATGCCTTATTCTGGCACTAATCTGTCTCTGGTGAAACTCCCTATTATTCTGTTAGGCTGGACAGGCTAATGTTCAGTAGTCATCTCTATCCTTTCACTTTAAATTTAAGAGCATTTATTGTAGGTACACTGGAGCTACTGATGAAAAGGACCGGCAACATCACAGTATAAAATACAGTGACCAGTATGTATCGTAGGCATTGACTGCGTCTTCTCTTCAAGTTGTTCGTGGACTCCAAGGCCAAGTAATTTGAAACTCGTGGTCTGAGAAAGTACCTGTTCCATCATATGTCCCATCAATCTGCTGAGTGACTGTGGCATCTGTTTAGAAGTTAAATTCCACATATGTTGGCATATGGCTCTGAAAAGAGTACATATTTCTATTAATTCTTCCAAACATAATGCTTGCCATAGTTTCATACCTATCAGAAGACAGTGTAAGCTTTAGGGCGTGCTCATGTTGCAGCTAAGTCAATAGAAGAGCAAGCTGCCACCAGAAGAGGCAGTCTTGCTCCTTCTTCTCACTCAGCTGGGTGCTCCTATGCATTGGATCCAAGACTCGTGTAACGACATAGTGAGTTGGTTCAGCTGAGTTACGTGGCGGCACATTTGTCACTAAAACCCAAAACTTGATAGGACAAAAATTCTGGTTTCTCATAGTCAAAATAGGATAAGTAGTTTTTTAGATTATGTTCAGCTACAGCCATCACAGGTTATTTGCATATGTAGGATTTAAGTAGTCTTGATTCTTTGTTCCAAATGTGCACACGATTTGACTGTCCTTCAGCTGGTGATGTGTCCTGTAAATTTGAAAAAGTAGTTGGTAGATGTTCTGAAGCACTGAATGACCTACATGTGACTGAACTAGTACATACAAAATCTGTACCATCAGCTTCTCCAATCAACAAGTACTGCTAGGTAGACAGTTTTAATTGGTATGAAGTAGAATTGTAGTTTGAGACCTGTTAAAACTTTATGAAGCTTATGAAGTACTTGCACATCTTCTATTGCCATGCTAAAGAAGTACGGAATTACACGCCTTACTTTGGAAGTCTTTCTGAATAGTCATGATATCAGCTTGCAGAATAAAGGATGCTTCTGCATCTTTCTTCTTGGATGCTTACTGATTCTGCTGCCCTTCAACCCTGGGAGTTTCAGTCTACCTTTGTACTAGTACCATTTATTTATTTATTTTACAAGTACGTATTCTTACTATGATATAGCTGTGTAACATGGAAAAAGGTTTGTTGGTTTGGATATAGTTCTCATGTATACAACATCTGATTGACACAAAACATCTTGTGTTATTTTTAGTTTTATCAATGTAGTTCTTGTTAACTAATTTGAACTAATGATTAAAAAGATAGCATATAGAGGATTAAATACAAATTTAGAATTTCATATTTTGTACTTCTGCTGTAAACCAAAAGAACTAAATGTCTTGGCACTGAGGACTGAATTTCACTGTCATCATTTTGAAACCCAAGCTGTGCTGTCCTGCCTTTCCATGATGAGTCACAGAAACATGCTTCTGTCCTACCTGCCTGAAAAGGTAGAATTCAGTGCAGAAGATACAATAAACCAGGAAAAAGAGAATGGAAGTAGAGTAATTCCTGCAGTGTTACCAGTGCACACGTTTTGAATATTCACCTTCTCTATTCAAGACTGTTAACTCAAAATAGGTTGGCTTTTTACCTCTGATAAGTTCTGGGTGCTGAATTTAGACAAGCAAAAACCATCAGCAATAGTTCCCAATTTCAATCCCCCCAGCCCTGGGATTGGCAAAGCCCTCCTGACAGCTGGAATAGTGTTAGTGGGGTAGGGGAGGGTTGGGAACATAAGGAGAGACATTGGGGGTCACACAGAAGGTCTACCTAGTTCAGTCTCTTGACAGTAATCAAGACTAGGAAAAAACTGGAAAAAAAAGAGAAAACTATGGGAATAGTATGAGAGTAATAATTTTAATCTAATTTATAGCAAAATCTTCACATACTTTGAAATGATTTAATGTATTATGGCAGCTGTTTTCATTTTAAACTTCAGATAGTTAAATCTCACTCAGAAAAACTCCTGAAGGTGCTTACTTGTAAAATAATTCTAGGCNGGCTAAATATATAGTGTTTCTGGATCTTCTGGCCTCTGTTTGTGTTCCAGCAGAAGTTTGGCACACACCCTTATACTTAGCCTTACAAAAGTTCAAGTACAGCGTTATTTCTTAGTTCATCTCAACCACCGGTTTCTGTATTTGTGCTGACACTGCCAGCAGTAAGAACCCATTTAAAGAAACCAGGGTTAGAAGTGTCTTTCTGCTGGAAGCATATGCTAATATTTGGGGGGTACCTGAACTTTAAGCACAGAGAAAGGTTGCAAGGCTATTTTCTCCCAGAACAAGGGAGTATCACATTATGTCTCTTAAGCATTCCAAATCTTCCCCAATTTGAGGGATGTTTCCATTGGAAGCTTGTGCTGCTTGGTGGGGTTTCTTGAACCACACTTCACAGGAGTGCTTTGTCCCCTTCAAGTCTATCTTGGAACAGATAGATTGGACAATTTAGACCCTTCCTAGTAATTTCTGCTCTCATTATAGCAGATCTGGAAGGTGATGAGGGACCATTTCATCCTTGGTAGAGTTACCAAAAGTTAAATTCCTGGATCGTTCCCAGGAAGTGTCCTGCATTTTCCAACTAGGGCTTCTGGGCCAATTGATCTACAAACCTTCACTAGCTAAAAACAACAGATAAACACTGACCAGTTAACAAGTTAATTTTTTATCTACAGGTTTGTGAGAAGAAAGGCTTTTTTTGGGAGAAAACTTGGCTTTTCTAATTGAAACAATTGTGTTTCAGGAGTTATTTTGTGGTAGTTTCCCTCAGAACCCACCCTTTTTTGAGCTGTCAGGATAAATGTGCTAGTGGTAGCCCACTGTAACTTTAATGTCTTGTAAATGATGTTTTGTTTGCTGGGGGTGGGGAGGTGTTTCTGGGTTTGGCATTTTTTTACTATGTTGAATTGTTCCTGTCTGTGCCAGAAGGTGGACGGATGAAATGCAATTTAAAGAAATGCTTGCTTTTAAAGTCCCATGCAAGCATAACTTCAACATGTGTGGACGCTGGAGACTTTACTTATGCTGTGTAAATTTTGTTGCATGATGTGTATTAAGTATTCCATTAACATTATGAAAAAAAATATTAAATGGAAAATCTGAATATTTTGAATGGAATAGTTTGAGAATGGTGGGAATTACATGGCCACAGCTTGAGCAGCAATGTTGAAGTTTAATTATTCTATAAATCTAGAATTTAGCTAGGAACTGAACAGGAAGATCTAATAATAGCTTATGGCAGCGTCATCAGTATGATATTCATGCTAGCATCCAAGTAGGTTATGTATTTAATTATTTTTAAGCAACTTCTGTGCTACGTAATTCGTCTGTCCTTGCTTGCTCGCTCTTTAAAATAAAAGATCTGGGTGAAAGGGTTTATTAAACTTCAGTAATACTAAACTTAAGGTAATATTAATGCAGTTTCAAATTCGTGGACTCTTGTAGTCAGATCAGCCTCTGTAATAAACTGGTTCTGTAAGGTGCTATGAGAATTTTTCTGTTTAAATGTAAAATGTGGGTTGTATAGCTTTTTTCTTTTTCATAAATGTGTGAAAGGTTGGGGTGTTTTTGAAGCTTAACCATGAAATCCCACTCAGGAATCTTTGAAGGTGGTGCCTTTTTCCTTTTTCTTTCTTTTTTTTTTTTTCTTTTCTTTCCAGTTTTCTTGAGTAGTTTTAAGTAAAATTTTCAACCTTTAATGCTGAAGTGGAACGCCTTTAAACTCTTCAGTCAGCCTCTGAGACAAAGTACTCTGAAGGATCAAAGACAAATTTCTTCAAAAAAACCCTGTCAACCTCTGCATGGTTTTTAAAATTACTTTTAAAAAGGCTAGTAAAAGTAAATAGCTTAAATTGCCTATTTGATAGTTACTGTCTGGAGATGTCATTTCACAGATTTTTCGTTATAGATCGGTACATGGTCTTCATGAATAGGAAATTATAAAGTTAAGCCTTTAATATTGTATTTTCTTCTTTGTTTTAACAGCTCAAAGGGAAGAGAAAAGGAATGAAGATAGAGCAGAGCCTTCATCGGCATCGAAGAAAGCTGTTGCATCTATGATAGAGAAACAGACATCTCTCACTAAAAATCTTCCTTCAAAGAAGTCCCCATCCTTCTCTAACACATCACTAACCAAGCAACCACTTAAACCTGCTGGAAGTTTCAAAGGTGTAATTCCCAAGAAACCTTGGCCTTCATCAGGCAGTGTTCCTTCATCAGGCAGTGTTCCTTCAAAACATTCATCTCTTTCTCATGGCTCATCAGTTTCCAAAAAACCAGCTACATCTTCCAGTTTGGGTGGAGGACTCAAAAAGCCTTCACTGTCTTCCATGTCTACTGCATCTGGAAGTAGCCAAGCAAAAGCATCAGCTAGCCCAATACAGTCACAACCCAACTCTCAGATTCGACAAAATATTCGACGATCCCTAAAAGAAATTTTATGGAAGAGGTGGGAATCCAAAGCACTTATTTTATATAGGAAGCTACAACTAGAAGTAAATGTTTATAGCCTGCAGAGTTTTGTTTACGTCTTGATAAGGGATATTGAGGGATTGAATTTAAACTACAAATTACTACAAGTATAATCAGCATTTCAGGTTTATATAAAAAAAAAAATTAAAAAATCCTGATACAAAATAAACGCGCATGTGAAAAAGCCTTTTAAAAAAAAAGAAACCTCACTATTATATTTATATTGCGGCAATTACAGTTGAAGAATTAAATTAACAGCATAGAAGTTTTTATAACGCAGGTGGTCTGAAGTTTTAAAATCTGGTGATGGCAGTGTTTGGAGATGTAGAGGTTGTAGGGAACATAGTACAGGAAATATCATAGTGAAAGATTAAGGGCTTACTGAAGTAGAGATTCCACCCGCTCCCAACATAAAAATGAACAACAACCCTGGTCAGTGGACAGCTGTATCACTTACGAAAGAAAAAACAAGAGGCAGATTTTCCCACAACAGTTATTAAAGCCAACACCAGCTGTCAAGACTTACTATAGACCACTGCAGTCTGGTATTGTCTCTGAAATGGAAGTGCTGCTCACAGTGGAGAATGTAGGACTAAAACTCAAGGGCATGGGCTCCCCGTGTCGTTCACAGCAGAGAAACTGCTAACTTCAGTGCCGTGAGCAGGAGTAGTTGTAAAGGCTGACTTGATTTCCCAAAGGCTGTCTTCCATGGCTGCCTGTGGGCAGTAGTGAAAGGTTGCTGTAGCTCACAGTTCAAGGTCCTGAGGTAGACTGGCTTTGAGATGTCTTCTAAAGGAGTCTTGAGTCCTCGCAGAGTATGGAGGAGCCTAGGTTAGCTTCTTCCTCTGAAAAATTAGTTTTTATGAATGCTACCTGAAGATTCATGCCTAACATAAATGCGTGTACCCTCTTTTGTTTTTAACAGAGTCAATGATAGCGATGATCTGGTCATGACAGAGAGTGAAGTAGGGAGAATAGCACTCAATATTGAAAAGGAGATGTTTAATTTGTTCCAAGTTACGGACAACAGATACAAGAGTAAATACCGTAGCATCATGTTCAATCTCAAGGACCCCAAAAACCAGGTTTGGAATTTTCTTAAACAGTAAACATATACTGAAATATACTTTTGGTTTTTAATGACATGTCAAACTCTACCCTCAACATTAATAGTTTCAAGATAAAGACTTATGAATGATACTATAAAAGATTATTATAAAGCCATTCAAATATTTAAAATTTTTTTTTTAATCCAAGTAGGAGTTCAAAGTCTGCTTTAGTTGGTCATGTGTATGTATTAAGTTTGGGCATTTGGTGTGAAATATTTATTGACAGAATGGCTTTCTTAAAATAAATACAGATTTTACTAATTTCTCCTCTTGTGACATTCTGTAGCATGTTTTGGATACTGCGCATGTACCTGATCATATTTATGCTTTAAAAGAAAAAAACGATGCTGGTACAGATGAAAATATTCACTACAGAACACTTGAAA
>VYZV01001597.1:3457-18566 GCA_013401275.1 Pandion haliaetus | reverse complement strand
GAGCAAAATAACAACTTCTGTTATTACATATCTTCTGAAACTCTGCAGAGTTTCTTCTATATTCCTCTCAGGCATTCTGTGATAGTGAATGCAATAGTGCAACACTGAGGTGCGTGACAGTGGATCAGAAGATGATACATATCAAAGCTAACACATTCTTACAGTTTGCTGAGTTTAAACCAGCTAGCATGACTGCAGCGGCGCTCTTGGTAAGCATGTAGAAAGAGAAAGGCAAAATTTAAACTGCATTCAGAGATTAAACCTGCATTATGGCAGAAAAACACTATTTGTTGGATGGATTAAAGAAATCATGAAGCTACAGAAGTTGCAACTGCAGAGGAAATGGATGTTATCACTAGAATACAACTAACTTTAGATACCTGTTAGAAAATAGAAGATTTTATTACAGATTTGTCTATTTCCTTGCACAATGGTTCCTAAACCTATTTATAGTCTTGAATTGTTTCTGTAATACTAGCCCATAATACTAATAAACAAATAGTAGTGTGAGAAGGATGGAAGAGTGCACTAAACTTTGTTAGTCCAAAAGGAAAGAGGTTTCCTAGGAAAACAAAAAATAAGTTACCATGCACTGGGGAAAGCTCAAGGGAAACAAGAAATGTCCAGTAGAACAAGAGAAAAAGTATAATTTACCATGTAAAAAAGAAAATACCAACACTGATGTAACAGCAAAATTGCTTAGTAGTTGATTCAATTAAAACACACCATTAATTCTTTGATGCAATCCTTTGATATGCATATAAAAACCACGTTCACAAATTTCTAAATAAATGCTCTGTCATGCATTGTTTTGCATTGCTTTGTGCTTACAGATGATGTCAACTGACACTTTCATATTGCTGGTTGCTTTATTTCATACATAAAATTCTAGCGATCGGATGAGATCCATTTTGGAATTTACTTGTTGTTAAAGTAAGTGTGAAATATGGTCTTTTGACACTTTTGCTCTGACTAATGCATTCCAAAAAGGAAAAGGTTGAGACCATAAAGAATATGTTGTGTAGAGGCCATAAAGAATGAGTTATATAATCAAGCCACTTCAGGAACTGGAAGTGTTATAACCCATATGATAGGGTGAACTAATTAGAGACTTCCAATAGTCAAGCTAGTTCAAATATATCCTCATGACACTACACTGTGCTTTATAATCACACCCCAAGTGTTAGCCATCTGTTTCAGAAAATCATTTCACTGATACCAGCTTCAAACGTTCCGAAATACTAAAACTTCAAGCAAAACAAATATTTGAAATTGCTCATTAATTATCTGTCAGTATTTGTAGAACTGACATGATTCAAAAAAATGGATGGAGTGAAAAGAAAACTGTTAAAAAATAAAAACTCTTAGATTATAAGGTCAGGAATGTCTCCCAACAAGTATTTAACCACTGCTTCAGAGACAGCCTGAAGATGTCTCATACAGACATAAGCCAAACAGATAATTACAAACAATGCTATCTAAAACCAACAAACACATAAAAGGATAAAATTCAGCAATATGGTTAGATAAAATATATTATAGACATTTATTTAGAATAGCGGTGAAAATTGGAAATGTTCTACTAAACACTAAATTGTTGTAAACTTTATTACTGAAAGTAGAGGAACCAACTAAAGGCTCAGCCAAACATTTCCTTGGGCATTGAATGAATTTTGATTGGACATTAAAAATAATGTGGGATGCATATACTGTGAATTTATAACTCTTTATGGTAAGCTATGAGTCTGTCTCAACCCTCTAAAAATTGGTTGGGAAGTTAGGAGCCCTGAGGATCAGATACCAGTCTGTATCAAAACTGTTTCACCAAATCTGCCCAAGTTGAACAGATTGTTCCTATGGCCCCAGCATCACAGCCTTCCAGGAGCTGTTGTAAAGCTGAAATTTCAGTCTTGGGGATGTTCTAAATTGTTCTAGAGGGGCTGCCCAATGCCTTACGGATCAAAATTTTGTAGAAGTTGATTTGGTTCTCAATTTTTATGTTAACATTCATTCAGATGCATTCACTTAGCTCATGAAATGAGTAAATTAATACTCTTTTCCAGTTAATGTACTGTATAGGATAGTTATACCACTTTGCAAGATTTTATCTATGCTAATTGAAACATCGTTCAAAAACATAGAGGTGATCTTCAACTTTCTTTCAATAAACTATGTGGCTTATCTGTTATTATAGTACAGAAACAATTTATTGATCTGTAGAACAAATTACTTCTCATTTCAATTAGCCTACAGGCAACCCATAATTCTGTGTTTTACCCTCAGAAAAGCAATTTCTCTGCCTGAAACTCTCTCAAAAAAGGTATCACAGTATTTCATGCAACTCAATAAGCAGGTTACTTTATTTTATTCATTAATCTATTTTGTTGATAATTTTGACTTACTTTTATGTCCTCTTGAACAGCAGGAATTACCTTACTTAACAAAGGAAGGGAGGAGACACATAATACTGAACTAGTAGAGAAATAGGCAAGTATTTGGCCTGCTTGTTATTTGTTCGTGCAAGGTATAGTTTTAGTAACATGAGGATAAATACTGCTTGCTGATGAACCAACAGATGCATTCATTCACACAGCACAGCTTGTACACTGATATCTTTCTCTATTTCTCTATCTACTAGCAAACTGATAAACACAGCAATGGATTGCTTTAACATAAAATATCACCATATCCTAAATGTATATTAACATGGTATGTGAAGAAAGTTTGCTTGAACCCCCAACTAGCTAAGTACTCAGTCATGAACCAAATTGATAAGATACAGAGAATAAATGGACAGTGAGCCAGGCTCAAAGTCTGATTACTCAGACTGGCAGCCAATTCAACTGGCAGCCACTTAATAATTAAAACTGTGGCCAAAACTATTAAATGTCTTAATTGATGACCTGAATGACAGGTTGCATGTACTCGCAGCAAGGGAGAGGACAATATCAACTTGGGAAAAATGGTCAATATGCTGGAGGGTGGGGCTGTTGTTCAAAGGGACCTGGACAGGCCAGAGAAAGGGGCTGACAGGAACCTCACAGCGTTCAATGACAGCACCGGGGGAGGAATAATGCCATTCACCGGTACATGCACAGGACCAAGCGCCTGTAAAGCAGCTTTGCAGAAAAGGACCTGAAAAGGACCTTTCAAAACTTGACTAACCAAGGCCTTTAGCAGCTTGATCTAACTGAACCTGCTTTAAGAAGGGCTTTGGGTCAGATAACCTTGTGGAGGTCCCACACAAATCTACGTTCCTGGCATTCATGAAGTTATGTCTCATGTTTTACTGCCAGCCGTCTTTGATAAAACTAAAGTGCAGCTCCAACTGTGAACTACGCTCAACGGTGCTTTAGGCTTTCTGTTACAAACTTATTCTTCATTCACAGAGATGCTTGTCTTCATTAAATGTAATAGATTATTCTGGATTTCTCTTTTGAGACTGCAGTTTTTTAGAAGTCCATTTCTCACGATATGTCTTGGGCATTTGTTACATCTTTCTTTATTATGCATATTTTTAATCTAATAAACCCAATTTAAATCAATCATCATTATGAATACAGTAACTTTTATGATTCCAGAAGCTCAGTCCATTTTATCTCTACTGTCTTTGTTCTGAATATTCTTTTTGATGGCAACATCCCTTTCATACAGCTAAACTAAAGATTTTTAAGATGTGCATTTGGCTTCTTCTTCTTCCCTGCCAAAAAAACAACGCTTTTTCACTTTCTAAAAATATTTGAAGTGTAAGTGAAGTTATTTCTTATTTGCAAATATGACACTAAAACAATCTTCAAAACTTAGACATTTTGCTTGCCTTGAAACTCTGAGAACATAACACTCTTGGGTCAATTTAGAAAAAAAAACATTCTTCTTAGATGCAATAGACCCCTTTGGCTGGAAGAAGACTTGTGCATCCACATGCCCCTGCTTTTTACAACACAGTGCAACCCTAGAGTTGTGTTTGTGATTAAGATCATAATCATGATGAGTTTAATTTATGTTCCATGCAACTTTGCCTTTACAGACAGTAACTAAAAGTACCTGAGAACTTTCTGACTACTTCTCAGACATCAAAAGTATTCTGACTTCTTGTAAAAACTGTGAAGTTTTTGCAGAAACAGAAAGAAAACTGGGTTTCCTGGATTTTCAGGTTCAGTACTTTTCTGTAGGTATTGAATACCCAAATACACATTTTTTATGCAAATGTTGTGGGAAAACAACATATACACTCCATAATCATCACTAACAAGCAGTTTAACAGTTGGGCATGATCTGTAGCAGTCTCTAGAGCTGTGCTGTGTTGAGCATATTCTATGCCTTTTAAAGGAGGACCAAGGCTACATCAGGCAGCTTGGGTCAGCAGACAGCAATAGCAACACCTGTAAAAGAGATACGCTCCATTTGGACCCTGTTTGGTTTTGTTGTTTGTTTGGTTGGTTGTTTTTCCCTGGCATTAGCACAGCTAGGATTATGCTCCCATTGGGGTTTAGCTTTATAAAGGACATGAAAATGAAGGCAGATCTGAAGACTAACCCTTAAAATGGAGTGGTCCTGCTCCCAATTCTCCACTCATCAAACAAACAAAACAAACAAACAACCCCCCTCATTCCCAAAATTGTTACTGCTTCATTCACAACCCTTATAGAAAAAAATATTTTCTTCCCTATCTAGAGTATTTCAAAATTATTTTGATACGTGTGATGTATGTAACAAATAATCTACCTTGTACACAGAAATTCTCATAGACAATACCCAATTAAGTGAAATAAAAACCACTGCTAGACTCCATCATAGTTAGGAGCAAAGTTGATGCACATAGGTGGCATTAAAGCTCAGTATACAGAACATGTATTTTCTACAAATAATTAGTCAGACTTTGACATAAATATATTTTTGCCCCTCACAGGTTCCCTTTATATTCAAATTCTTTAAACAATTCTGTGATCAAGTTTTATTGTCATGAATTCTTGCTAAAGAGGAGTTTTTAAATCAGATACTTAAATACTCTTGAAAAGTATTACATTTACTTCCTTCAATTTTTGCAGTAAAAATCTGGTTATAGGAATCACACTTACTCTGCTCAGGCAACAGAATATCATGAGAATTCCTATATGATCAAATGCCGTTAAACAATTTATGTCAGATGTCAGTGATAAATGAAACAATTTGGTAGCTTTAACTTCAAATTTTATGCAAATATAAGTACATATCAATCTTCTCACAAACTAATAGAATAAGAAGACAATTAAATAAATCACTTTACAGAGTATTTTCCAGTCTATGGAAGCACGCACTCAAAGATATATATACTTTATTTCTTATCTCTTAACTCTCTTTGGTACTTAATGAACATCCTCAACTCTTAAGTAATGTATTCCTCATCTCACACGTCCATCTCTTTAAGCTGAATTCATAGATGAATGATTGATTCTAGCACATTAGAAAGACACAACATAAGAGAAATTTTGGAAAATCAGTCAGATCACTGAGGCTTGTCCCTTTTACCTCTCTATTTCCTCAGGACATTATTGATGCTAGCTGCTTTTTAAACAGCCTGTTGCCCTTGTGCAGCTGTCTTGCTAGGCAGGTGATTCTAAATACTTCTGGAGAATCAAAAAGCACCATATTTCTCTTATGTTTAAGACTAACAGCTGTTGTCTCTTGTCCTGACACATTCAAGTCACACAGCTTCACCAGGTAATACAAGCATATAATAGCATTTTTCCCCTTTACATGCGCTCCTGGCTGTCACAGTCAGAAGGAAACTCATGTTCTGAGAACTGACAGAAACGGAAGCTTGCTAGCTCATATCTACCTGCCCCACATTCAGCTTCTGATGTGGCACTTTAGCTATTTCTAAACAAAGAACAATTAAGGTCAGGGGGCTTGGAGATTTATTTGTGATGATTCTCTATAAAGGCAGAAAATCAGTGTACTGAACACCAACCATACTCACAAAGGACATGTCAATTACTGGTCATTCACTTTTGACATGTCACTCACTGGTCATTCACATTGGAACCTGAGCACACACTTTATAAACACAATTAATTGAAAAAATTCTCCGCCTTTAAGAATATGAGAGAAGCAAAATACTCGTTAGCAGCAGAATTATGCTGTGTGACTATTATGTGAATATGTACTATAACCAATTTTAATAGCTGTTTTCTTTAACAAAAAAACAGCTTCTAAAATCTGTACACCCCGTAAAATGCATTGCCAGATTTTTACAGCAACCTTAAAAACAGTCCTAACAACATTCTCAACAAAAGAAAATCTTGCTACCTTTCTTTCCTTACGCAAATAACTAAAACCTGATTTATGTAGATACCATTATAATTTTATAAGTCTATACTGAAATACTGTTTACACTTTATCAGCACTAACACATAGAATTTCTAGGTTACAAGTAATTATTTGTATATCGTTTTTATATCAAAGTTCCCCTGTTATTTAAGAGTTCCTAATATTATACTAAAATGTTTTGGATTAATCTTTATGTCTCAAGTTAGCTGAGATTAGCATGTTGGGCAAGAATTCAGTTTTGCAGAAAACTCTCAATATTAACCAGAGGTGTTTTAAGAGCACAGCAAAAGGAATTCTCTTTGAAGAGCCCTTAAATTTTCTCATGAGAGCCCACCCTTTAAATCTCATTATGTTGACTCAATTTCACAACAGTACTAAGAAGAAGCTACATTTAATTTTTAATACCTGTTTTGGACATAAAATATATTACGATGGACTGCTGTATTTCCTTATCTCCTAGAAATATCTAATTTCCTAGCATTTCCCCTGGCATGTGCATTTATGTTACTCGTTTTATCTTTTAATAAGATATTGGTAATTGCCTTTCAGTAGATTGATCATGCACACTAGGCTCATCCTGTCTACTATTTACACAAAGAGCTGTTTCTGAAGTTGACTTTGTCTAACCACTGGGAAGGAAGGGTTATCCTCCTTAAATATTACAGATGGAAAAAGTAATCAAATCATATGATTATAATCTACATTTCTTTAGACATCCTGGAACACATATATGATAACAATTGCTGATAATATATAAACTAAAATTCTAGAAAAGCATATCCTAAATTGTGAACCACCTGCAGAAACAAACAGTGAATATGCCAGTAGGAAAAACTTACCTGTGGAACACAGGAGTAAGAAAAATGAGAATTAAATAAAATAAAATATCCAGGATGGTAACTTCACTTTTGGAGAAAGGGAATAAAGCTATATGCAGGAATATATCTTCTGAAGAACAAAATATTAGGGTTCTGTGCAAATCTGGCTTTAAAACAACTTCCTACGTGTCCCTCTACTCTGATTTAAGGTCTTGCTGAAAGACCCAAGCATCTCTTCAGCAATAACTGATACCTGGGACTATTCGATTGCAATATATTTTACCCTTAGTATATTATAGCTAGTGGCTATTAGGAATAGTCACAAAGGTAGTAAGTGTTGTAGCATGAATTATGAAAAAAGCATTCCTTTAATTATAATGAAAAAAAAATCTTATTAAATAAGGAAAATTTAAACGTAGAACAATTTCTGGAATGAAATGCTTTCTCATGCTCCCCGGACATTGGATCATTGCTGGACTCATCATCATCTTCACATAAACACAATGAACAAGAAACTAGATTACTAAGTTTGAACAATATTTAATTAAAAAAGGTGCAGTTGATCACATTTCAGCAATCTTAAGCCAAACCAGTTATCGAGTCCTTTTCTTCTTTTGTTTTAAATCTGAGTTTCCTGAGGACACAAAACTTCCGTAATCATTTTAATTCAACAGCCTCCCATAACTTTTAACCCCTGTCCAATTTGGGGCAAATCTAACAGAAGGGCAGAGGCCTCAAAGATGTTATGGATCTACAAGCCACTTAACAATTACTGGTTGAATAGAAGAGAGAGACTTGCAAAAAGAAAATCAGAGAAAATTCCACTTTACTCATCTCATTTGGCAGCAGCCAAGTAGTCAACCAGCAGGCAGATAGCTCTGGACTAGCCACCACAGGAGGATGGGACAGTCTACAGTGCATGGCAGTGGGGAGTTAGAGGATGCTGATGGTTGTGTATGGGGATCATAGGAACTGGATATACTATGTGGAACTGGGGCTACAGAGAGGACTACATTGGAATATAAATTCCAAAAGAAAATCAACAGCAGATACCTTTGCACTTAATTAGCTAATGAGTTATATTAACAAGGCTGGACACCTTACTAGCACAGAACAGAGTTAATGTCTACTTCTGGGATGTGAGCTTACTTTTTCAGAACTAACTGGAGTATCTTCATACAACATTCTTATTTAAACATGGCTGTGTACTTTTCATGGAGTGACATTGTAAAAAGTGAGGCCAAACTAATTATGCATATACATAATTTCACATTATATCTATATACTGCCATGAAAGAACCAAGACTCAACAATCAAGCTTTATAAAAAAGCCATGTCTTGTATTTAAATTCTGTTTTACCCTAAAGAACTGAGCTAGATGTATCAAAACCCAAAATCTACAAATGGGGTATCAGGGAAATAATTTCCTTGTAAAATTAGACTCTACACACAATAACTACAGATCTCCTACACACTGTCCAGAGTATAATAGTTAGCACTTGATGTACAAAACACGTCAGTAGAAGTATCTGCCTAGTGTCATGATCTCGATGCAATCAGAATCTATTCATCCTAAACAAAGCAAAACATGCAGAATCTATTCATCCTAAACAAGACCAGAGAGAATTAATGAAAGAAAACTATAAAGAAAATTCTGATGTAACTCAAGGCTGATAACAGTGTCAATAGTAGACAGAACATTTTCTATCAGATTACTGAAATAAATTTATGACTATGAAATTATGGCCCTCAGCCATCAATGAAGTGGATCCATCAGTGGTAAAACTAACAAGAACTGAGAGATGCTGATTATTGAAAAGCAAAAATCTTCCCATGCAGAGCATTGTCTGTCAGCTTACATTAAATAGGTAATTCATTTATAACTGGACTCTCAAAAAAGAAGGAAATTTGTGGTGATGAAGAAAAAGAAATCAGTGCTGTACAAGATGCAGTGAAGTAATTGATAAGCAAAATGTATTTGAGGTTTCAAGTTGTTCTCCCGCGAATTCACAACCTCTTGCCTACTTCTGAGACACGCTACTGTGTTTTGCAAGCAGAATTCCTCAGCTATGTTTTCTATTCCAGAGATTATTATTACCATGTATTTCAGAACTGCAACCATCAGACTGATAAAATGATGCAGTTATGTTTCATATTTTTCCTCCTAGACTCTGGTATTTTGGAAAATTTTAGCTCTTCCGTTACTAATTTCTTTGAAAGAAAGTCAGCTATATTTAGAGTGAGTACAGAAAAAAACACAGTAAATTCATTTAAGCAGATATATTTACAAGCTCTAAGTTTTAAATAGATTTTTAAAGTGTTTCTTTAAGGGGGACAAATCCCACATACCTTACTCCATATGCATCTCTACTGAACACTGATCTACCAAAGCCAGACAGGTACGATGTTTTAAGTATATACAATAAAGCATACTTCTAAATAAAACAAATAATAAAAGCATCGATCAGATGTGCTTCCCAGCATGTTCTCAAGTAAAGTACTCATACAGTTAGAGTCAGATTCAAAACTCACAAGTATGGTAACGGAGAAAAGGAAACTAACCAAAAGAATGTCTGCAGTTTAGCTGAGGCTCAGCCTGTCCCAAGGGTTATACACTTGATATGTGCGGTTTTGGTTAGCACTTCCCTTGAATTCAACTCTGAATGTGACAAGCCTCAGTAAGTCTCATTTAGCATTCCGTCTAATAAGGAAATTGAAGAGAAATTTGACTGAAAATCATGGCATTTAAAGAAAAGAAAAATAAACAGTGAAATTATTTCTATTAGTGCAATACTTATGTATTATTGTAATAGTTCATGATGTTAAGATGGCCTGATTTTAGATGGTCTATACTTTCGTTCTGCATTACTAACATATAGCTACCGCTCTTTTGCAAAGTGTTTAAATTATACTTGTTGAAAAGGAGTAAAAAAGCAATGTTAGAGTCATAACTGTGGTATAAGAATCCTGTGTAAGGAAAGATAAAGCAACCATTTGTACTCTACAAGACCTGTTCTAGGATTAATATTTTCTGTTTAAAATGATAATGTTAAAATACATTTTTCATTTTGCTTTGTTAAATAATGAGTTTTCATTAAATGTGAAATGATGTTTTGTAGTTTTCAATGTTATTTTTTGCAATTATTAGATTCCCTTAAAAAGTATAGAATAGAACCTGAGCATTTTATATTTCTTCCATTTCTGAAAAAATATTAATACAGATAAAGATATATATGTGACAACATACAGTTCTGCCTGCCAGCCAGTTTAATATCCAAAACCTGCCATTCAAAATAAAAGAGGCTAATTCTTGAAACCTGATATGTAGGGATCCATTTGTCTCATGAGTTTGCAGGAAACTTAGGACATTTTTTCTACTTTAACTATTTTAGATGTTATATTTGTTCAAAGATATGCCTTACCTTTTGCCTTTCCAATAGATAGGAAGTATTAAATAGAGTGATGGATGCAATGAGAATTCTGTGGAACATAAAACCAAATATACTTTATTTAAGGCTGTGTATCAAAGGCTTTATGTTTTTCTGTGTTTGCGAGGCACAGAAAAAAAAATTCATTTCTACAACACTTTTAATGAGCCAGAAATACTGCTTGACCAAATTTTACATAATGTGTATCATCAGGGAGCTTTGTTTTTCCCCGGAGCTTTGTGATCTCTATTATTGTTTATAAATCTTCTCATTCAAATATCTTAATGCGTTTCCCAGTGGAGGTACCTACAGCTTCCAGTCCATTATGTTCTACAAGGGCTCACACAATGTCTTGAGTCCAGATTACAATATTCTTACTGGCCTTGAGCCAATCTGCAAAGGAAAGCGGGTTTAGCTATGCAATTGCATTCCAGAAGACTTTTAAATAAATTGTTGACTGAATTCAGAAATCGTACAAGGCTCCAGCTGCTGTGTCAGATCAATGTGCACCCAATGAGTTGGATAATAATTAACTTCCTATTAGTGGTCTTATTAAGATCTTCTAAGAGTATTCTAGCATATACTTTTCATATATGCATATAAGAACATTCAGTTTGACATCAACATCAACAATTCATTTAACTAGGATAAAGGCAGACTCCACCATAGCTCAACAACAGTGAGAAACAGCTTCGGTTTTGACCATCTGTAATGTAAAAAGTGATCTAAAAAGTTTGCATTGGTATAGAGAAAGAAACTGAAGAAAAAAAATTGATAGATGTGTATGGAAGCAGCCAAAGGCATGCTGGATTAATCTTTTAATGTGTTACCTTTTGTTGTTGTCTACCATGGGAACAATGTAATTCACTTGTGGATCAAAATCACACAGTTACTGAAATATACATTCAAAAAGGACTGGAGAATAACCCACATATGACAAGAGTATTGGTTTGTCACCCATCTCACCCTTACTCAGTGTTTAACTGAAAGAAATCTTCACTGGTTTTGATATTCTAGCGTATGCCATCTCTGTGCTTTATCTGAAAACATTGGAAAACTGAAAAATATTGGTGAATCCAAACACTTCTCAAGCTGCCTTCTCCCCACGAATTTGAATACTAATTGGATTTCATTAATAGCTTCTTACTTCACTGAAAATCAACACGATTTTCCAATCAGTTATATGCTGAAATTGTACATACTCTGAGGAAACCTGGGTGGATTGTCGTTGACATCAGTGAGTGTGATATTTACAGTTGTTGACCCTGACAGCCCTCCGACCTGCCCAGCCATATCTTTGGCTTGAATGACAACGGAATAATGCTCTCTGGCTTCCCTGTCCATGTTGTGCAAAGCAGTCCTGATGACTCCTGTGATGGAAAGAAAACAAACAAACAAAAGCAAGATCAGGTTTAGCTTGTTCGAGCAAGAAGAATGGCTGGGCATAACCTTTTTTTTTCAGGAAAGGTGGAGCATGGCAGATTTTCTGGAAATGTAAAGCTTTTCTACAATCAAAATAAGCTGGCTTCAGTTGTTTGTGTCTTAGGTATACATAAAAATATAAATACATATATATAAAACAATGCCAGATGCTGCTAGACAATCAACTTTCTTGAGGATATGAAGAAATTAAAATCATATATTAACACAACTATTATATTAATAAATAATTAATCCAACTTATATGACATATAACTTTAAATAGCTATTTAATAGAAATATTACTGAATGAAAACTCTTACCCCACTGAAGACACAAATTCCTTTTTAAGAAAAATTAATTTCTGAATTAAAATGACATACCTCTTAACACTACCCAAAAGCTAAACTTTCTTATTTGACAAATCTCAAACAACTACACTTCCTTATTTGATACGTCAATCATATACATTTTTGTTCATAATTGTGACTTACCTAACACTTGTCCATAAAGTAAAAGATAAGCTAGTATTGTTTTTACTACAGTACAGAGAGAAAACCCAAATTGAGTGATCCTAAAATTCTATTTGTTTCTATCCATCACCATCAGACATTTTTTTAACATGTAGTCAATAACACATGCAGAAGCAAAGATTACAACAAAGAAGGAACAGTCAACTCTGCAGGCTCAGTTTCAGTTATGGGACATTTTTCACTTATGATGATGCCTGTGAATTAATTTCTTTGAACACAGGCTGACAGAAACCTCATTGACTTCAATAAAGGGAAATGTCAAGTCCTGTGCCAGGAACCAGTACATGCAGTAGACAGACTAGCTGGGAAGCAGCTTTTCAGAAGAGGATCTAGGAGGTCCTCAAGTTGGACATGAGCCAGCAACATGCCTTTGCAGGAAACAAGGGCAACAGCATCCCAGGCTGCATTATCAAAAGCATTGCCAGCAGGTCAAGGGAGCGGATCCTTCTCCTCTGTTCACCACTGGTGAGGCCACATCTGGAGTGCTGGGTCCAGTTCTGGGCTCACCAGTACATGAAAGACATTGATAGACTGGAGTGAGTTACATAGACATAAAGAAATATGTGAAATGCTAAATTTATTAACATTAAATTTTCAAAAACCTGAGGTTTTAGCATAACTTGCTTTTGGACTCTTAAACTGAGTGTCTGTTACACCTAGTAAGAAAATATACCATAGCATGATCAGATGTTACTTCTGGGTAAATTTTGAATATATAATAGCCATTAACACAAAGCAACTTAAGAAGAGCCTTGCTCTTCTAGACAACCTGCTGTACAGCACGATTTTCAAGGTTTCTAATTACCATGGTCTCAGATGATGCTAAAAGTGATTTCCAGAACACTACTTTTCTTGTACTTTAAAATTACTTTTTTTGCATTTCTTTAGTAAACCCGTTTAGCCATTATTACATAAGAAATGTAAATTTTCATGTAGCTTATACCATTGTTTCCATTCTGTTCTGATAACAAATCACACATAAATAAGTAGAACTACCCACAAAGAATAACATTTTAAAGTATCCATGAAGATTCAGAATGATTTTAACACAGTTTTGCACTGTAAGTTCTGTTTCATCAGAAGCATGGATTCTGGACAAGCTGACTAAAAATCGTGTAACAGTCTGGTTTAGGTCATCAGTGTTTTTTTCCTGTAAATGACACAGTTAGAAACACATCTTTTTTCACAAATTTCACCATGATATACTGAAATTAACCACAATTTATACATACTATAACAGAAAGGCATGGAGACATTTGGATAAAAGGAAATGATTTAACTTAAATATGCAGTTTCATCAAAATCAATATGGTTCACAAAATCTGGTACTACTGTTCTGAAAATTCATTTTACTGAAAAATAGGAAGATAGAAAACTATTAAAATTAAAAATGCCCTGCTTTGTCATTTTTCAAATAAATTGCTTCAGTTTTTCACATTGAAACAAAATTTATTGGAATATTTAATGTGTATGTGTATGAATGGAAGGAGTATAGGATTTTTTTAAAAAAAATTCCATTCCTATTTGAAACAGATCAAATTTTACATAGGGGAACATCTGCCTTCTGTACAATCCTCATAAATGCACTAGTCACTACATTTTTAAACTGATTTAAACAGAAATTCCTCTGAATTACAATTATTTTCCTCTTCTTTTTTGCTTCAAGGGGTATGGTACTAAATCAATGCTTGTAGGCAGTTAATAAGGATTTGTGGATGACTAATCACTTCATATCTCCCACTTGCATCAGATTCCTCTTTTCTGAAAAATGAGTAAATGAAGTGATGAAAANATTTATAGACAGAATAGCTACATAAAAAAAAAAAAAAAAAAAGTGTTTTTTCACTGCAAAAACTTGTATCCAAAGTTTAGAATAAGAAAACTAGTTTTAATCTTGGGATATGCTGAAGAACAGGAGGTAACGGAAGATTTAGTTCTTTCTCTTTTCTTGGTTGTATATACATGCATACACCCTAAAATTATATCCTCGGTATGAGGTATGTAACTACTCTGAGGACCCTGATGCTCGGTCCTTGTCACTAGCAGCTCCACCAACTGTTCTGGCAGTATAGCACTAAAATCATACATAATTTCAAATTTCTCTAATGAGCCCAGAAAGGTGTAAGGAAAACTTTCTTGGCCACCTTTTCCAATAAGATAATATGAAATGCTCCAGCAGTTCCTTTTAAAGTAGGAGTTGCCCCTGAGTATCTTCAGTATACTTGGCACAGGCTCCTATACATCCCACAAGAAGACAGGAAGTTCATATTAAGGAAGACATCTCCCTGTCTAAAACAGTGCAGAAAGAAACTGAAAAAGAAAACTGTCACAGAGTTTTTAAATTTAAACGCAGCCTTAATTTTGCCTCATATTTGTTAGGCAGCACCGCGACCCTGTTAACTGAGTACTTTTCAGTTATGTTTCCAATATTTATTCGTCTTTACTAAGAAAGGAAAGCAATAAAAAAACCGCAAAGACATCATTATGGGGACACCCCACCCTGTTTCTGGTATTAAGCAAAGAATTTTTTGCCGAAGTTTGACTGCTATGTCAAAAATTGCATACAACATGTGGAGGTTTATATCTGTTGGAATGGAGTTCA
>VYZV01001595.1:989-15748 GCA_013401275.1 Pandion haliaetus | reverse complement strand
GGGGGGAGCTGCCCCCCACCCCGCCTTCCCCCTTTGCCCGGGCCGCCGCAGCCGCGCTGGGGGACCCGCCTCGGCCCAGCCGAGCCGGTGCGTCCTTCCGTGAGAGAGTTCCCCCTGAAGCTGTGCGGCGGGCCCGTGGGCGGCAGCGGGGGCCGGAGGAAGCGGCTGCCGGAGCTGCCTCCTCCGCGGCTCGCGACGGTGAACGCGTTGAAGGTTTTAAAGCGGCTGTCATCGGTGATGTGCACAGGGAGAGGAGCCTCCGCAGCAATTCGGCTGTCCCCGGAGCTCTCCGCTCCCTTCAAAGCACGCTGCGGGTCACTCGTCCGAAGGGATGGCACCCAGGTCCTTCCAGGCCCTGCGGAGTGTGACACCGAAGTAATGGGTAACGTGTCCACAGCAACTCAGCGCGGCCTGGGTGAACATGAGCGACGTAAAACCATCCTGTGCCGCTGAAAACGGACAAAGTCTCACGTGTTTACAACAAGCAGCGAGAGGACAAAGTTAACTGGGCACCTGATGAGCAGAATAGTAAAACAGCGACAGATGAAAGATACCCTTGTTCAGGTGACGAACTGCTAAAATGAACCAGCTCTACCTTACGTATGTCCTGAACTTTTCATTGTTTTCCCGTTTGCAGGTGCTCACATCCTCCCCCAGAAAACCAGTACCAGCTCCTCTGTTGGTGGCACAGCTTCCCTCTTCCAAGGAGCAGAGCCCCGACAGCGCTGTCACACTGCTCTGACAAGTGCTGCAGCCCGCTGAGCGGCAGTTTAATTCAGCTATGGATACCAACAATAGAAAATTCTGTTGCAGCACCTTTTCTTAAACTACACAAACGAGGGCTTTGCTACAGGGCACAGTTTAATCCGCCACGGCAAAAATGAGTTCTTGCTGCATTTAACTATAAACACAAAAAATGTCCCTTACATGCTTCAAAAAAATTGCATGTTTGCATTCTGTGGCTGTATCGCAAGAGAGATACCAGACGTGCAGCCTGTGGGTATTTACAACAGAAAGTCTGATCACTAAATTAAATACTGATTGGTAAAATCAACATCACAAAACAATAACGTATGTTGCTGTACCCAGTTTCCCATGAAAGGGATGCAATTCCCAAGTAAAATTCGTATTTAAGGGGCTTCCATCCAACATCAAGGTCTAACTGTGCTTATGACACACACACACACACAAATTCAAAAGCACTGGCTGGCATGCCCTCCAGGGCAAGTTGCGGTAGGTGCAATTAAGTTATAAAAACAGGGACTCAGTTATTTTGTCATCGATGGGTCCACGTTCAGCTCTTCACTCTGACTAGACATGGTGGAGTGATCGTATCGAAAGGGCAACGTTCTTGGGGAAGAATAGGAAAAGCAGGAGACGGCAGTAAGAGGAACTGGGATGCTGAGGTAAACCTGAGGCATTTGCTAACAGCAAACATTGCCTTTTAGCAGCACACACACCCTGAGCAAGATCCTTACTAAAGAGATGCAACAACATGAGTTAGTTACTGTGCTGTATTGAAGGCTTTGTACTGTTGCAAACTTCTGATTGTCATCTTAAGAGTGAGGTTTACATCAGGTACTGCCCAAAAGCAGGTTAAAAATAAGCACGTGCAAGAATGCTAATAAGCTTGTGTAACGATGAAAGTGAACGCGGGGAGGGAAGCAAGTGGCTGTGTGGGGAGCTGGGTTTCCCGAGCCCATGACAGGTAACTCACCCAGCTGTGTGCATCAGCAGGTCTCTCATACCAAAGGGCCATTTGATGCACACCCGGGTACACAGTCGGACAGGTATTTCAGATACTTGTTAATTATGCGTGCCCCATCAAGGAAAACAGCTGCACAATTCTAAATGTTTGTTTGTATTGTTGAAGTTCGAGAGAAAAGCATACTTAATTTGTCTGGGGTGCCTCACAGTTTAAAAATATTAATCAGAACTATGATCCTCATTTGCCCATAAGCTCATGAGTGTAATTTTAAACACACAGCTCGGTTAAACAAATACTTTCAAACGTGTCTACAATAAAACCACTCCACCGAGCTAGGCTCATGGCACCATATCTTGTTTAAAATTAATCCACTCAGCAGAAAGTTTCAGAGTCAGATTTGGCCAGGGAAATAGAGAAAAAGACCAAATTACAACATGGGAAAGAAAACACCAGATAAGAAAGAAAAGGCAGAAATGGATGAGAAAATACCAGGCCAGGCTGAAACGAAGGGCAACGGTGATGACAGATGCTTTCTGGAGTGTCTACGGGAACCAGATCGCATTGGATGTAGAAAGCACATTAAAGTCGAAGCACAGACTCGGGTTCCCTTTTGCTGATTCTTATTTGATGCTGAAAGACTCTGGCAGAGCAGTGAAACAGAGGGCTAAGGGCTTTAATGCCTGGAAACACCACAGTTCACCAAAGGACATCTCTCAGCACACTGAGATACTGCTTTAGGCCTTTTTATTTCAACAATATGAAGTGTGGCTATGGTAATGTCTCGGGGGTTCAGGTGATCCTTATCTTCGCTGAGCTACAGACTTGTGCCTTATCTTAGCAGCCCTCTGATGGAATTATAATAATTGTAATTCACATTCGTCTATCACTCTGGATCTTAATGGATGCCTAATGGATGACTGGCCTGAGGATCAATAGTATCACGTCTTGTCTGCTTGGGATAAGAGAACTGGATGTTAAAATAAATACTTTTACTATGCTAAAGATGCAGAAATAATAAGCGGATCAATACAAACAAAGTTTACCCATAGGTGAGAAGGTCCCGCATGCAGCACGGAGGGGACCCGACTGTTCTGCAGATGCAGCCTACTTTACAAGTACATGCGTCTGCACGCTTTTTAAGTAGCATAATAAATCACACAACATTTTCCACAGCTAAATTCTTCCTAATCTAACCAGACAATTCTTAAACCTTTAATGGGCCCATGATTGTAAAATCATTTCGTCTGGGGTTTTGAGCAGTAATCTTCAAATTACGGGTCTGTAACAGCAATAATGGAATGTGTCATAAAAGAGTTTTTCCTCAGTGAGTCTATTATTGTAATAAAATAATGTATCTAGTCACCTCTAGATTCCACATTAACCCTTTTTATGATAATTATGAGTAAAGTGCATCTCTCATTTCCATTAAATAATATCCTTGCATCTCACTGAAATAGCAGACTATATAGGACTGAAAGCAAAGCGACAGATGCACATTCTTTTTTAGCAGATTCTATCCATGCCACTAACGTTGTTAAGATAAAACCCACTCGGTTTAGAATTATTCGTATACTTCGGTGTTCATGTAAGACTAACTTAAAATTCTGAGTCCTGATTTTCAGTCACACACTTCTGTGTTCACAGAAATATACGTACAAATTAGAAAATTATATATAAAGTTACATATACACATACTCCAGCATCTACTGGCACAGAGGAATTCATGATCATATTACAACATCCTCACAAATACCTTGAAAACATAACCAGCAGAACCCATTCTAGGTGCTTTACTTCAGGGTGATTTACAGATCGTTTTAAAAATCACTTAAAAAGAGTTACACCAAGCTAAACCGTTGTTGCAAGCCAAGTGTCAAGCCTTCATATCCCGTTTCATTAGTAGAAGTTAAACATATATACTGGAGCTATAGACACATTCATTCATTTTAATGCTTTTGACAGAATTGGATCACAAAAAAGTCATGTAACACCACCAAAATAAAGTTCAGATAAAGTTTTACTGAATGTAATCAAAGGACATTACAAGTTATTCTTTAAAATACACAGTAAAAAGATTAAGACAGCAAAATGATACAGCAATGTTGACAAAGAGATTATGGATTTCATCAATATTAATACTAAAAATGTTAAAATAATTTGGAACCTTATCCTGTCCACGTGAATAATCTCTGTCTTAGTCTGACTACGTATAATTTTATTACATTTTCCACATCAGTTCCGTCAGTATCTAATTTTTGTAACTCATGAAAGCTTATGCTTCTTTTATAAGCATCTCTTTCTTTGGATTAATTTGGTTGAGACTTCTTTAAACTAAGACTATAATTTTACCTGTTCCATAAGTACGTTCTATGCATTTCTTTCTTTTTCACCATAAATCAGTCTCAATGCAAAGGTAGCACACACAGAGTTGGGTAGATAAGCAAGCCTGCAATCCCATATATTTTAATCACCACTCTTCTCTTTTGAAGCCTCGCATTAAAGAAAAGTTGGTTAGAAAACACTAGGTGTGGTAACATGCATTATTTGTCTCAACCTCACACAGTTTACCGCTAGTTTTATTTTCACAAGGGTTCATATTGCACCACCAGACAACACTATCTGGCTGGATTTAGTAAGGTTTACATTTAGTGACAACTACATTCTCCCCGAAAGGGAAGAAAATTCTCAAGGGTTCTTTACTGCACCAACTTTAACGCTATTCCTGTCTTGATCCTTTATAGATCATTACTAAACTTCACAGTGAACTATTTTCCTTATTCTTCTTTAGGAATTTATTATTCATGTATTCTATGAAGAGCTGAAAAAACCCCATTGTAATTCACATTCATTTTATGAAACGTGATGGGAATAAATATAAGCATCTTGGTATTACAGAAAAGTGAATCCAAATTTTTTGATGGAGAAATACTGTAGTAAGATCACCAATGTATAGGCATTTTTCCAAAGACAGTGCAAAGCTGTGATATTCCTCTGTGACACTCTTGAATGTTCAATGAAATCCTGAATTTCTATCAAGCAGACCAGATTATGAGTAGCAATTACATTAGGGTAATTGCTTGAAAAATAAAATAAAATCATTCTCTCTTGAAAGGGTTCAGTTGTCTTTGTAACTACTATGAAGGAAGCATTAATTACATCTTTTTTTTTTATATTTGTAACTTAGCTCTCTTGACAAAACTGAAGCTCTACATAACCTGCTCCATCAAGTAAATGAGGTCTCCTTTTTATTTAACAGTGTTATTGAGATCAGAGTTTTGAAACATGCAGCATTATTACAGAGGAGGATTCGAATTGTCCTCATTTCTAATCCTTACAGAAATAATTTGAAGAAGTTTATCAGGGTTCCTTATCAAAATCATTAAGATGCCTTTATCAATAAGCTATATGACAGCAAGTCATTCTGGACACCTGAAAGAAAAAAAGCCAGGCCAAGACCAGCACTGGTTTTTTTCTCTCTTCTTTTTGCCTTTGAATATTTTCAACATGATTCAGTTTTAAAAGTATAATCTCATGGTGGTTTGATGCCAGCAATTATGTCAATTGTTTCACGAGGCTCTCGTCTGTCACCTGCCCATATACACACACACCTCACTGCCTGCAGCACGCTCCCCAGCTCTGCTTCCCGGGATCCTTTGAGCACCTTCCCAGTCCTGCCGTGTTGCACAGAGGTTCTGCGGCTTACACAAGTACAATGAGTTCCTACCACTTTCACTTGTGACTCCACACCACACCTCCTAACTCCCCGGTGACTTTATCATTTAATAACTGTATTTGGATTGATTTAAACTGTGGCGATGCTAGTTTTTATTATCTACTTACTACAAAAGCACTGCAAGACAATACGAGTCCTTTGATCTACTAAGATGCTAAGTTGATTACTCTCTTCTGCCCGTTCCTTCATACCTATTGATGAGCTGACTGTGGATGTTTTAGTTTAGTTTATGATAAATCCTTTTATGCTTTGGTTATGTTAGGAGCTTACTCTCTCTGGTAGCTGGAGTCATTAAAAGGATTTACTATGCTTGACATACAAAATCTTTGGTAAATGAGGGCTAAAGTAACTCAGAAGTGAGTCTCTTCTGCTTGTAAATGATAGAAGAGCAATGCCAAAATAAGGCTGAATCACATTTCAGGTGTGTGAATGTGGTTTCAGATACCCCTTCACATACAGAAATTCAGGGAAATAATGGGCTCAGTAAGGCCTGAAGTTGTCTTTATTACTTGACTTCTTTTCTACAGAAGAAAATGAAACAAACTATCAATACATTCTTAGTCAAACATGCACTGCTGCATGAATTACTACAGACTTATTTTAGAATTTAAGTAGGAGATCAAACAGATTGGAATTAGAAACATGAAAGCTCCTCTAAATCACAGGATGAACACAGTGAATGTGCATTAAAACTATCTCCTAGGGAGAGAACAAATATTTTCTTTGCTCAGTATGTATATTGTTATCAGAGCAGATGAAAATAGCTACATGAGGTTGCTCAGCAATGTGCTTCCAGACTCCAATTCTGTTTGGGTTTGTTTTTTTAAAAAATTAAATAAGGTGTTGCATGGAGTCAGGCATATCTAAAATTAAGCATACATGGAAAAGCAAAACATATAATTAGGACTGAACAGACACCTTCAAATGAGTTCAGCGACTGGCTTTTGTACTGTGTGGAGAAGAGCTGGACATAGCTGCAACGCAGATGGAGAGGCTGCAGAGCAGCTCCCCTGTCACGCTACCCTGTAGCGTTCCCACTGCCAGCCAAGACAATGCTCTCTGGTCTAACATTACCCATTGGTTGGGAACAGTAATAATTTTTAGAGCTGTCTTCAATCCACTCTTATGACTGAGAAACTTATGCAAAGAAAGACTTAAAACTGATATAAATGAGGCAGAGCATGATGTTCAGCAAGCTGACGTATGAGTAATGGTGCAAGAACTCAGAGCTGGTGCTCTGCCAGTGCCACCTGCAAGCACTGGGGTAAAAATCACTGCAATACCCACAGTACAATTCTGAACTGGACTCCTGAGCACCGCAGCAGTTCCACTAAACTGAATATAGTTATAGTTTATACTATCCAGTATACTTACTAAAGACTGCCATTTTACTTGCATCCAATTACCAGTTCAGCAGGAAAAGCACAACAGAAGGTAAGAATAACCAAGCTTCTCATGCTTCACTGACAATTGAATAATTTTTTCATTTTCTTTCTACTACTCATTGTGTTACCAATACCTAAAACATAGCTGCTATGGCTACTCTTTTTCATTAAAGTTTGGCCCAGACATTTCCTTAGAGGCTTTATTTGGTCCTAGAGAATATAACTTGTGTTCCACCTGTCCCAGAGGTTGTCTCTAACACTGATTTATGGCTTCATTCCCCTTATTTGTCTACTATTGTTAAAGTTCCAGTGGCATGTTTTTGAGTATAAATTTCTGTTAAACTCATTCTGCACAAAGCATTGCACTTCTTACTCACTGCAATACCCCACATAGTTTTAAAAGTATGGTATGAGAGTATCTTTGGAATCAGCTAAAATGATTATTACTAACAGTTCTTCCACATTTTTCTAAGTTCTCAATACATATTCATAGCACAATGATTTTTGGGTTCATAAAAGTGCAAATTACAGGTTATTTCCTAAATGATTGCAAAGCTCTTCTTAACATGCATAGATAGAAAACACAGCAAAAATTTGGAACTATGCATCAGTGAGGCTGTTCCACAGGAAGAATGAGAAAAGACATAAAGAAACTCATGAGCTCACCTAGAAGTCTCCCTGTTTTTCACAGGGATAATACAGCCAGAGTCATAGTCTTTAACAGGGACACAAAGATGATAATGTATTGGCTCATCAGGACAATAATCTGTTCAGCTAATTTCACTAAAAGTCAAAGTTTAAAGCACCAGGAAACAGAAATTCCAACATGTGCTCACATGTGAATGTCAGATCATTATGCAGACTGTGTGCCAATACAGGACATGTCGAGTCCATTGCTACCAAGTCATGAGGTGTGTTCCCATGATACAAAAAACTCTGCTCTCTTCACTGTGACACACTGAATAAACAAACACAGCCTCTCTGGCACCTCAGTGATTCTACCAACTGTTAGCAGCAACAGCAAGAATGGGTATTTATTGTGTAAATAGTGTCCCAAGCAAAAACTGGTAGCATGCCATCAAGGATGGTGGGCTAGTAGCTACAGATAGGAAATTTTACCTGCCCTGAAGGTGTAATGATTTCATCTGTGTTCCTTGCTGCTTAGGCTATTTTTTAGTATTGAACAGGGTACAAAATCTCTAAAAAGTAAAAGCTGTCTGAAGCATGCAAGTGAACTCTACTTGATTAATATAAAACCTAATAACATTTTGACAAACGAGCATGCTAATTCAGACCACTTTACTGGCAGAGATGAAGAAAACAAATAAAAGAGGATAAGCGTAAAACCATGGAACGAAACTAATGTCAGAGAGTTGCAGAAGAATCAAAGCTGCTTCAAACTTCAACGGAGCTTAAAACCATGAAAAGTCAGATTTTCTTTTGCATAAAGAAGATTTCGTAATCCAATACACCCTTTAACTATGACTCAGAGCTATGGATGCCAGTTGTATGTTCTGACCAAAGCATGTAAATAAAAGGAGAGCCTGTGGTAAATAGGCTGAAGAACATGAAGGGAAAATCACTGCAGCAATTGTGTAAGAACCACATCATAAGAAAGTAGCTGAATGAACAAGACAGCAACCCTGTGGATTCATACACACATAATCTGTAAGTGTGCCTGGAGAGAAGACAAAAAAAGAAAAGAAAGAGAGTATGAGGATACTTAGTGATTTAGAGGATAAAACTGTTTTAAGAGGGCATAGGTACTTGTTTTCACAAAGCTTTCAAGAGATTTTTGAGAAGTCCTTCACGTGATTTAAGACCTAGACTATGTAGCTGTACACATTGTTATATTACAACATTATACGTAAATACAATGCCAAACAGAGGCAGTAAAATACTTGTCAAAAACTGAAAGACAAAGTCAAGGAAAATGTGAGAAAATTCCTGCCCTTGCACTTCCCTTTTTCTGAAGGTAGAGTCATCCCAGATCCTCTTTCATATGCATCAACCTCTCACACAGGATCAACGGTTCTCCCCTGAGCTGACATTTATTTATCCTTGAGGGCAACAGTAGCATGGTTGCATGCACTACTGCCCTGAGATGTCACCCCTTCCCAGAATATTTACGTGGCTGTCAAAACATTCCAGTTATTTCCTTAATTGAGTGGGAGATGAAGGTGCCAGATAGAGAAGCCAACTAAATTAATGAAAAATATTATTTTAACAGAAATAAGGAAATAAAATTGAAAAAAGTTACAATAGAACAACTTAATATCATATCCACCGGTATCTGGAGTAGTAGGCGGATGAACAGGAATGTTACAAAACAGTACCTACTTAAAATCAGAATTATATGAAGGTAATTTTACCTTTCCTAAATATGTAATTTCTGTACAGAGTTCTCAGTCTGGGAAATCTCAAAAGTAAACAGATGTTCCAAAGCAGGGGGGAGGGGGGAAGGAGGGAGGGAGAATACCGCAACAGGCACGAATAATAAAAACCAATTTATACATGTGTTTCTCTACATTTATACATTACATGTTTATGAATTCTCTGAAACAGAAAGCAGTCAAGCTGGTAGACAGAACCAGCAGGGTCACAAATTCTAAATTAAAAGTAGCTAACAGAAAAGTACTTTGATGTTGTACAGATTTGAGAAGAGTTCAGGGTAATGCAATATACATACCACAGAAATTTTGATGATACCCAGATTGGCATATGCATTTAGTGCTATCAGTGTTCAAATATCCTTCATTATAGCACTTTTTCCCATGGCAGCATATTACTTGGTTTGTCCATGTCTGGGGAGGTGCTGTGAAGCTTAAACCAGTTTTAAAACCTATTTGAATAAAAGAATAAGTATTTATTTATACCTAAATTTGTATTCACTTTGTCAGAATCATTTACAGACAGGTTGTGTTGATTTTTCAGTTACTAACTCAACCAACCAGTTGGGAGTTCACTGTAATTAGCTTTTATGAATCTATCATTATTCACAGACCACCTTAGAACAAATGAACAAAAATATTTTTATGCATTCATGTTGTTGAGTACTAAAAATATGGCAGCTCAAGTATAATTTTCATGCAATTTAAAAAAACAGGCATTTAAAAATATTTCTCTGCTACAGTAACTTGTCAACTTTCATAAGTGAAAGTAATTACGGTAATTCTTTTTTTAATCTTACTTATGCAATGCTCTTCTGCTCTAACTACAGAAAAATAGTGGTAGTTATGTCCATAAAAATGGCATTGTACTAGCTTGGAAAAAAAAGTGATCCAAAGAGATAATATTTAATACCATTGTTTCATTAGCCAACATGGCATTAATCCATTTCCACAGCCACAGGTGTAGCAATCACAAACTCAATTCTTCTTGTCTCCCCTATTGCAAAGAACTTTTGTATTCTGATTAGTTCATTTGTTCTCAATCCTACATTCACTGAACTTAATGGCAAAGCAGTGCCCATTGATTGCAATGATACAGAGGTATGAATCACAAAGGTTTCCTATTTCTCAAAAGCAAGGCATGCTAGCAAATATTTAACTGCCAAGCAATTTTAAATATTTCATCCCATGTCTATAGATTTACTGAAAGTACAGTAATCCCAGTTGGAAACAATTACAATTACTCACTGCAGTGTCCACATTCAGCTTGGCACAAGTCTAGCTGTATTTGCAGACAATTTATGTGATGCATTCCAGCACAGAAGGGCTCGTTAGAATTTCTGCAAAGCTCTGTAACATCCAGAGTTCAGGGGACAAAAAGTTAATGCAAAAAACATTAGTGATACATAAATCTTGATGTGCAAGTATTCACAAATTTAATATTACCACAACATAACTTTGTTTCAGAAATATTTGTATTCACTGAATAAAGTATGCACGCTTCCTTATGGGCAATTTTCACTCCTGTAGTCATTACTGAATATTCTTCCTGAAGTTCTTCACAGGGAAGGACAGACACAGAGCAAAGATCTGGATCAATTTCAGATTGTACAGTACCAACCATGAGCTCTGCAGCCAAATTAGCTATGATCAGTGTCAGGCAGGCCTAAAGCCAGTGGTGCCAAGACAGCCCCAAATCTATTTTTGTGCTCTCCTGAGGGCCCTGCGTTCAGAGTTGCTGAAATACAGAAACCAGCAGTAGCTGCATAATTAATTTATGTGAAATCATTCGGAAATTATTAAGTAAGTCAGCGATTCAACAAGATGGTATCAAAAGAAGTGACCAAATCCTTCTCTTATTTCTAGTCATGTAACACTGAATTTGGACCACTGCATCTAAACTACAGTGTTATAGGTCTTACTAGCACCTTTTTAAGAGATATGCTAACCCATAGCAGCCTTGGGCTCCTAATCATTCCAAATTTCTGTTTGCAACTACTAGTTCATTAATTCTCCCCTAATCTTCCAGGTTCCATTTCCACAGAACACAGCCAGAGCGACTGCCAGAAGAAATGGCAATTGACCTTATGGGAAACAGTATTAAAGAAGCACATGAAGTTTACCCTGTCCTTGCTGTCTTAGAACAGTGGCAGATTTTGGCTATGGCAGCCAAGGCAGTACACTCATTTTGACCAAGTGCCCCAATAGTTAACTAACTATTCACTGAATGGTTTCTTTTTCTGGGTAGTCAAAGAACTGCAGGACACAGAGATCTGTGTACCTTCTCAGCTGGTTAGAGTCAAGATGTAAAAGTCTTGAGCATTTATTTTTTTTTCATTCAATATGCAAAGTTTACATACTCTAGTTTCATTTAAGAAATTTGCTACAAATACCTTGGATACGTTTTCCCAGGCAAAAGAAAAGGATGTCATGTGATAATGGTACCTGAACAGCCTCCATAATCCCAACGTTCATCACACATGTGTATGCAGTTATAGTGATTAAGGACATACAACTCATACTTTGAAGGACATTCTGTTAGAAAACAAAAGAACAAACTTTAGAACTCAGCTAACATAGATAATACTGTACAAGGATGGGGTTGGGGTTGCTTTAAAGGTAGAGAAAAATAGGATATTGGTACCCTGCTAAATTAAGATAATGCATCAATGCGTATCTGTTACATAAAGATAACCCAAATGACCATGAGAAGCACTGAATAAAAGAACATAACGCATACCAGAGAAAAAACAGAGTGATTCTGTTCTGCCTGAAAGTGACATGCAAATTTATATGTCAATTTAAAAAGACCAGTACTGAAAATAATAGCCACTTAGGATTGGCCAAACAAAACTGGTTTAACATGTTATTTGACAATATCTGTTACTGACAGTAAATATTTATTCTAACAGAAAAGTACTATACATAATACAATTCATTAGAAATAAACACACAAAGTTAATTGAATAGTTTATATCAGACATTTTTCCAAATATTAACCCAAATCCATAACAATTAGGGACACTATAATAAATTATTTCTAGGCTATGATGTTCTAGTATGTTCATTCAGCGAGATATGTCAAATGAAATTACAGCTATAAACGGTCATATTATTTGCTCTTACAATAGATTTGACCATTACATTTTGCTATTGTCCTGGTTTCAGCTGGGATAGAGTTAATCGTCTTCCTAGTAGCTGGTACAGTGCTATGTTTTTGAGCTAGGTATGGGAAGAATGTTCATAAGGCATGGATGTTTTCAGTTGTTGCTAATTAGTGTTTAGCCTAAAGTCAAGGATTCTTCAGCTTCCATGCTCAGCCCAGCAAGAAGGCTGGAGGGGCACAGGAAGTTGGGAGGGGACACAGCCAGGACAGCTGACCCAAAGTGGCCAACGGGCTCTTCCATACCATGTGACGTCACATATAGTATATAAACTGGGGGAGTGGGGGTGTAGGGCGGGGCGGGGGGGGATTGCTGCTCGGGGACTAACTGGATGTCGATCTGTGGGTAGCGAGCAATTGCATTGTGCATCACTTGTATATTTTAATCCTTTTATTACTACTACTGTAATTTTATTAGTATTATCATTATTAGTTTCTTCTTTTCTGTTGTATTAAACCTTTCTTATCTCAACCCACAAGTTTTACTTTTTTTCCAGATTTTCTCCCCCATCCCACATGGGGTGGTGGGGGAGAAGTGAGTGAGCGGCTGTGTGGTGCTTAGTTGCTGACTGGGGTTAAACCATGACAGCTATCACAGGAGAAAAACAGAGAAAGATTTTTAATGTATATAGTATACATACTAAAACCCACATTTGTTTAAAAAATCTTTTAGAAAAAACACCTAATCAACCTATGTGTCATAAAAAGCTGTAATTCAGATGACAATTTCAAAATACTTCTTGTGTTAAAATATTATCAAGAGATTTTCAGAAAAACTCATCACTCAACGGTTTCCATTGACAACAATGAGAGCTCAACCCATGCTTTGGCAGGAATAACATGAGGGCTAATTGTGTTCAGTTGTAAGTAAGTAAAGAATAATCATAAATACTACAGCAGGTAACGACAGACCTTGTTGTTTTGATGGCACCGCACAGTTAATAACACAGGAAAATTTCTACCCACACAGCTTGGGTTGATTCATCTTTTCCTCCCTTCATTATGAATCAGATTCTATTATCTTTTTATTGAATGAAAACCTGACTACTGCAGAGTCAGTGGGAGTTTTGCCATTGACGTCAGTGAGGTCAATTCTTGATTACCTCACCAACTAACATTAAAAATATCCTTGTATATTTAAACCTTAATCATAGCTTAACTATAGTTTTTTGAAGGAAAAAAGACCTGTTGCAAAAAGGAAAGACAGGTGCCTCCCTGTTCCATATATCTCAGGTGTTATCTTTCAAATGACTTAAAACAGAGACAAGTTGCTGGCTTTTCTGTTGTTCCTGAATGCATTATAACTTGCATGCCAGCCCTTCCAATGTATGAAAGAGAATTTCCCACAACCATGTTAGTAGTATGTGTGTGCCCATGCAACCTGTGTGATCTCAAATATCCAGAATTAGAAAGGCAATGTCCTGGAACAAGGCTCATGCAGACAAACCCAGAGCAAAGCACTCACCTGCAGGGATCACGCTACAAGTTCCACAGGTCCATCTGCACCTCACTGCCTTAACCATAATGAAAGAGATGTGCAGAGACTGAGCAGAGACCACAGCCATTAATAAATACCCTCAAAATATACTAAATTTCAATTCATTTGAGGATTGAAAGGCTCTTTGGCTGAAAAGGAATGTTACACGTGGGCGGCCTTAATATTGTCGATTTTATTTTATAGAAGTTAACAACACTTGCCCTTTGCTCAAGGTAATTGTTTTTAAAATAGCTCTCAAAATGAGCAATAAGGCTATATACATGTAATAGAGTTTTAAGCAGCATTTTTACAGGCATGTTTTTCTTACTGCGAAGTTCATCTTCACACCACCTGGACCACACTTAGCACATGGGTCTCCTGTAGCGTCAGGCTGCATAGGCTTCAAATCTATACTACTCCTACACAAAAACAAGATACAGAAATTAATTTTTAGTATACACATTTGTTAATCCATTTAAATTCTACTGGAACAGAAATAGAAGGTTAAGCTGAAAATAAACTGAATTGCAATGGCTTCACCATCTAATAAAACAAATCCAAATTGCCAAGATAGGCAATGTACATTTAAAACACAAGAAGTGAAAACACCTTCAACAAAGTAAACTTTGGAACATGAGCCAACCATAGCTAATGAAATAACATTTTTCAGAGTGGTTGAAGAAAGTCTCCAAAACTGCCTCACTTCTCCCACTGGTCCCACAGCCACATTTTGTGGCTATGGATTTCAGCCTTTTGGTTGAAAAATTCTCCGTTTTGCTGCAGGAAGGCACATAACTTGCAATTTTCTAGCTAACCTGTCTCCCTGCTTGAAGAATCTTCATTTTCATCCTCAACTGAAATACAGCCCAGCGTTCAAAAACTCTTTCTTTTTTTTTTTTTCCC
>VYZV01001594.1:0-12638 GCA_013401275.1 Pandion haliaetus | reverse complement strand
CATATTTGTGATATCTAGCCCATCAGATCTTCCAATATCAGATATTCTAGCTCTCATTCTTATTTTCTTGCCTGTATGTGCAGATCTGAATGGATTGATGTTTTTTAATCAAGTAAGCAGAATTTTTATCTAAAATCAGGATAAATTTTAATGTTAAAACAACTGCATAAACATTCTAGATGCAACAAAGTTGTCTGCAAAAATATATTTTGTATTTAGATTGACTTTAAAACTAGAACAAATAGTTCTAGTCAGCTAGCAGATTGTTTTTTGTTATCTTATGGAAAAGGTTTTTGAAATTATGCAAGTGTCTAGCTGCAGGGAGCTCCTAGGGTCAGGGTCAGATTCTCATAGACTGCAGATATTCTTGACTCTGTCCTTCAAGACTTTAGCACAAGTAGCTCTGTCCTTGCTTGCCTGGCTTTCTTAAAGTCTTGAAAACATCTCTTGGTTTCTCTACCTTTGAGTCATCTTTGAACTAGTTCAGGTCAGATTTTAAAAAGTATCTCTGTACTGGGCAACTAACTTGAAACAGAAGCAAGGGAAGATCTGTTTTGCAAAACCAAAAGGATATGCATCATTGTAAAAGAGCATAAATTGATCTTTACTCTCTCTTAAAGGCTTCACATGCTATGTTTATTGCTCTATGAGATTCTGACAAGTGTAAGTTTCAGTTGACCTCACAGGTTACTTGTGTGCTTCAGATTCTGTATGTAGTTTAAAGTGGTCGCAGCCTTTGTGGAAGGGGACCTTGCATGGTGGTTTTCAGATGTGATAATCAATGCCAAGTTTTGAATTGTAGAGAATAAAATTATATATTTAAAAAAAAAAATCGTTATTAAGGGATTATCTGATTTAACAATTTCTAAATCAGAGTTCTAATTTGCTTTACTCTAGTTTGCTTGAATACCAAAATTCATGTGAACTTTGAGATATGTGTGTGTAAAATGCATGCACTATGGTGAATAACAGGTTTAAATTTAAAACAAACAAAACAAACAACAAAACAAACCAAAAACCAACCCAAATAGTTTTATGAGGGAGGCCAGTTCTGAAGCATGACATCATGATCGAAACAAATGTTAAGTAGATCTTAATCTTTCCATTACTTAAACTACCTTTTCAGGTGGCAGTCTCTGAACTGAACTGGAATTTCCACCAGGATTACGTCATGTCTGTTAGGACTAACAACTTGAAGTTTTATCTGTGTATTAATATATGGCTTGCTTGTGGCACAGCTCTTCTCTCAAAATTGACGTCACCTATTGAAAGACAGGGGACACAGCAGATGTAGTGAGCGGACAAAATGTCCAAGGAGGGAAAGTTCTGGAGTCTGTAGGCAGAGATTCCTGTTGCTGCCCATGCCCACCACAGCTGCATTCCACCTGCCTTTTCAGTTTTGCTAGGTGCCTATGGTCTGTGCTTGCTCTTAATCTTCACAGAACATTCTTGCTTGAAATGTGGCACAATATAGCACATCATTCACTTTTTTTCCTAACATTATACAGTAGAGTTGAGGGATTCAGATGCTTGTCTGTCAAAGATGAACAAGTGGTTACTTTCCCCTGCCCCATCTGCAGACAGACATAAGGGGGAGCTGTGTGAAGTAAGGATAAATGGTGTCTGAGATTGCTCTTTTCACTCCAGTATCCATCACTGGCATGAAAGATTGAAAATCCTTGTGTAAAAGGGAACTCGTCTGATGTGAGTCAGCAAGCACAGGATTCCTGAGTTGCGTATAATTCTGCTGGTAATCATAGCCTGTCTGAACAGCCATAGAATTTAGAAATCAAGCTGCTGCTGCTTATTATCTATTTGCTTACTTTATATTTTGAGTAGCAGGGAAACTATATAACTTTTCTGCTTGAGAGGGGCATTAAGAATAGAGGAATGAACTTGATGTGAGAAGATATTCCAGTAAGATAAAGATTTTGGCCTAGGGTACCTTAAACAAAATAAAGAAGGGGAAGAGTTTGTTCTCTTTCTCGTGGTTGGAAGAGTTAAAGAACAAAGTTCAAATAGCAGTTTTGGCAGTAGATTCCTGATAAGAAGGATGAAATTGCCGACTAGGAACAATATTGTTCTGAAAAATCCTGATGGCAGCAGGCGCACATGTTTGAAAATCTACCCTGCTCCTAATAAGTACTTTGAAGACCTGTTTATCAGGATGGTAGCTTCAGAATTTCTTTTGGATTTTCTATGATGCCAACCATCAAATTTTATTCTCTTGCTGTTGAGTATCACTTTTTATGCTTTCATTTAAATCATATGAAAATGGGAATTGAAGTAGCGAGTGACTTTGGCTTATACTTTAATTCAGATATGTAAATGTGCATATATTAACATGTATTGACATCTTTTGGTGTTTGTTATGCAGGTTATGGGAAACTGGTTGGAAACAGCGCTACTATAAAAACAAATTTGATGTTGATGCATCTGATGAGAAATTCCGTCGTAAAGTTGTACAGTCCTATGTGGAAGGGCTTTGCTGGGTTCTCAGATATTATTATCAGGTACTTAAAAATTTCTTCTCTGAAACTTCAGTTTTCTTTTGTGTCTGCACCCTATTTCTTTTCAGGGTGCCCAGTTATTTGACACTCAAGATTTGAATGCAGTTTTTGTTTCTCACATACAGTAACAGCGCTTGTTAGTTTATTAAGGACTGATGCATATTTTTCCTTTGCAATGAGTAGCTGTGCGTGGTGAAATTGCAGATGACTAAATGAGTGAACAAAGGACAAATCCTGTGAAATGCTAGTAAGAATTCAAAAGGAATGGAGTTGTCAGTCTCCTCCATAGATTGTAATGATGTTCTATGAAGTGTATTGTGATTGAAGTAATCTGTATCTGATTTAAATCTTTTGATAATTGAGATGTCAGATTGGCAAGAGATTAGTTAGACATATTGGGGTTCGTTGCACTGATGGTTAATAACTAGCTTCGTGCCCTGAAGTTAAAGTAAGTTTTATTTTGTGACCTGGGAACAGAATGTGCTCGAGCCAGTGAAGTTTATCTGTCTCAGCAGGGCTTTGTAGCTTGAGCGCAGTGCCATGTTGATAAAACTGCACATTTTTAATGGGTGGCTCACACCTGCCCAACTCGGAGCACAGGCAGGGCAAATACCTCACATGCCTGCAAAAAAACTATGCAGTCTTAAAGTTAGTTTATTTTAATGTGTACTCCTTTCCCCCCTCCTCCCCGCCCCTCTTGGGAACAAAACGGGAGTGTGTTCCCTTCCCTTCCGCTGTATTCGTTAGTTGAGTTTGGGCTCTGACTTGCATGTTATGGTGGATGAAAATAGCAGAGTTTAAGGTTTGCAAGTCTGTTGCAGTTGATCTGCAGGAGAGCTGAGCTCTCCACGTCCTTAAGTAGCTCCTTTTGCAAGGGACAAACACCACCTGGACGCCTATTTCCACCTATAGGTGGAAATTCCCATGATCCTGTGTACAGTTAAGGTCTGCTGAAAGAAAACGGTGTTCCTGTTAACCGTGGTGAGACATATTTCTAGAACTCTATACATGCCCATACGCCTCCAGAGTGTGTAAATGAGTCTTCAGATTAGCTGTAGGTGTCTACTTGCTGGAAAACTGTCAGTGTGACCTTCAGTGATGCAGTAGTACAAAACCACTGCAAAAGTCTGGATTTTTAGGGAAACTGAAGGGCTTAGAGGAAGGGAGTATATGGCAAAACTGAGATAATATTTACAAGGTGGCCAAAATATTTATACTCATTTGAGGATTGTAAAATCAAATTTGTTGTAAAATTAAGTTTGTTTTATTCAAAGAAGTGTGCATGGGGTGTGCGTTCATCGCTTTGTGATCAGCAGCCATGGCCTCGTGCAGACATCATTGTGTGCTTTTGTAACTGTTCAAACTGGGGTTGCGTTTGCATGTGCACAGTTGAGAAATTTGTGGCTTTAAATGTATAGGAGCTGGAAGACAGGCATATACCAAACTTAAAACAATATGGGCAAGTCCCTATGCAACACTTGCTAGTTTAGCTTGTAAAACTAATTTAGTTATTGAGATCTATGTAAGTGACTTCTTGTCCTTCTGAGTTTGTAAATGTGGTGTGTGAAGTGACTGATGCATATAGAAGTGATAGATGATTACAGTTGCAAAGAAATCTGTGAGGTTGACAACAACTTCGGACTTCAGGCGGGACCGTAACACTCTGAAGAAAATTGAGAAGGATTGCCAATAAGACATCAAGGAAAAGTGACTGTACAGAATATTTTCTGGTTTAGAAATGTTCCAAAGAAAAACTTGATGAAAGTACACAAACGTTTAGGGCATTGTTTATGCTGTTTTGCTTCATATTCAGATTACTTGGAAAGAAGGCAAGTCTCTCTCTAGACCTTATAAAAATTACATTGTGGACTTAAAAGAGTGCAGCAATGAAATGCTTGCATGTGCTGCTGTTTGTACTTGCATAACAGAACTGTGTGTAGGCAAGACACTGTAACCTGCTATACACGGGCAGTCCATTGGATCGGTATGGAGCAGCAATCAAATCACTTTCTGCCCATATGGAAGTTAGATTAGGAAGCTGTTGGACTGAGCGAATTTCAAAACAGGTTTGCTTGAGGGTTTTTGTTTGGTTTTTTTCTTTTTACCGTAGTAAGAATTGCTTCCAATAACTACTGCTCATTGTCCATAAAACTTCTGACAGAATACGTTATGTACTTTTCTATTCTTATAAAAAGCTAATAATGCAGATCATGTTCCACTAGTGGGAACATCTGTTTGGAGAGGGAAAGAAATAAAAAAAGGAAAGAAACAATCCACCTGGCTTTTGAAACATACTGAGACCATCTGAAGAATTACATCTAATAATTATAGTCTCTGTAATTTTATAGCAAAAATATCACTGGAGGAGTCTCATTGACATTTACTTACTCAAAATTGTAAGTCAAAATAGTAGGCTTTTGTTTCAAGTGGTACTGCTAAGAAAAATAGCTGAGGAGGTGAAAACTTGACTTAGACCTTCTAGAGCCATGTTTCCTTTACAGAGTGCATTGTGTTCTGATGTGTTTTGAGTTTACTTTTTCTCCTTTTTGAGGATTATTTTGCCTCTTTCAAGTGAATGCACTTTATATTTCCCAATATTCAAGACAAAAGAATAAGAGGGGAAAAGCAAAATGTTACTTAAGTGTGTATTAGTGCTTGTACTGAATAGAAAAGTAATAGTTAAGAATACTTTTCAACCTGCAACAAATATTGTTCACATTTTCACACCTTGTAGAGTGTATCATATCGGGGTTCTCTGGTCCCCCATATTCCCAAGTTAGCAGTGGGATTTTGCATTGCTGAACAGTAGCACAAACTGTGTGCTGCCAGAAAAATACTACTTCTGTTCTTACTGAGACCTCTGTAATGGCTTTCTGACTGGCACGATTCTGCCATTTATATAATTACAGAGAACTTAGAAATTCCTCCTCTGTCACCTGCGTGTATTTCCCTGTTTGAGATGGGGTAGCAACTCTACACAAGCTGAAAATGTGTCCAGTTGTTACAGGCTCCTCAGCTTAGCCCCAGGGACCGGTTAACTATATGGATAGACTGATTTCCTACTTTTTGCAAGAAATTTTTGTGCTTGGTTTTATTGGACTTTGTGCACATGCTCGTGTGTTTTTTCTCGAGGGGGAGGAAAAAGGCATGAGGTACGTTACGGTGTCCTGAAGCTAAGGTTAAGATTCTGCTGTAAGGTCTTTTGTGTCGTTCTGGTGCTAGGTCCTGTCTCTTTGGCTGTCTCCCTTAGTGACTCAAACCTAGCACATAGCAAGAGTACTTTGGCATAGAAGTCTATCTGCTGTTCTGTGCTGCCGAGGAAATGCCCGAGGTCTCCATTCACTGTCCAGTGAACTCACTCGCTCTAGTCTGGCTATGAAAAGTTAAGTCCCAACCTGAAGTCCAGAGTACCTTTAGAGGCAAGAGCTCTTTCTTTTCTAATCATGGGGACTCCTCTTTCTCCTGGTTGATGCTGGGCTAAATTTTGTCATCTTTAGTGACTGGGCTACGTGATTTTTATTTTTTTATTTTACTTTTCTGTTTTGTCTGATTTAGTTTCTCTTGTTTCTTTATCCTAGGGCTGTGCATCCTGGAACTGGTATTACCCTTTTCACTATGCTCCATTTGCTTCTGACTTTGAGGGTATTGCAGACATGCCTTCAGATTTTGAGAAAGGCTCAAAACCGGTAGAGCATCTTTATTTATTTATTTATTTATTTATGATTTAACAGCTCATTAGAAGTGGCCTACATCTGCTTGTTTAATTTCAACAGTTTAAGCCTCTTGAACAACTTATGGGAGTATTTCCAGCTGCAAGTGGAAATTTTCTGCCGCCAACTTGGAGGAAGCTCATGACAGATCCGGTAAGAATCCTTGTTGTATTCCTCTCTGCAAGGTTATGTCGTCTTGCAGTTGTATGAGCATGACTTGCTCCTTCTTACTTCAGGTAGAAAAATAATGGAGACGAGGAGGGAATGGTTTTGGTATATTGCAGAGATTCTTCAAAGATCCTTAAAAGTGATTCTTTGAATTCAGATGTTTCAGTGAGAAAAATTATTTCCTGACTCTCTTACACTTTAGTAAGATTGTTTACTTTCTTATAGAAACCTTGCAAAACTTAACTGGGCAGCAGATACCTTAACTCAGTTATCTGGAATTATTCTATCCTGCTTAACTTCTTGTTTTGATACTCTAAGTATTAGAAGTGCCCTACCACACTTCATGTTTAAATGGCATTTAATAAAAGATGTTTCTATTGGTCGAAGTTCTCTTCATCCTCCTTAGCTTTGTGTTTGCTCGCCCTCTGCAAAGTACAGGCATTCTGAATCAATTTCATAATTGGCTTTCATGATGTTTGGTTTTTGTGGGTTTTGTTTGTTTGGGGTTTTTTTTTTGTTTTTGTTTTTTGTTTTGTTTTGTTTTGTTTTGTTTTTTTCACAAATACAGGAATCAAGCATAATTGACTTCTACCCTGAAGATTTTGCTATTGATTTAAATGGGAAGAAATATGCTTGGCAAGGTAAACTTTCAAGTTTCTTTTTTTAAGCTGTAGTATACTGACCTTAGTCTTAAGAATCTATGTAAAAATGTGAAGAAAATGGAAAATTATCTTAGTGCGATAATGATGCACCAAGTTACATAGGTAGCTTGTGGTACTTCATGTGGGGGAGAAGTATTTTGCAGCAGGTATATTTTTGAAAAGAAATTAGTATGAAGAACAAATTATGGTTCAGTAACTGATTTAGGATTGGCAGTTGTTATTATTGTTAATTTCATTCTAGATTTGTTAATTTGTCCTGAACTAGATTAATCATTTTTCTATTTTTATCAGCCTTAATGTGTAATTGTCTTTTGTCTAGTTTGCATTTAATTAATGGATCTTGTTCTGTTCAATCAGTGGCTCATTAGTACCTTGCGAAAAATGCTTTGGGGAATATAGAAATATTTGGATGCCTACAAAGAATGAAAAAACAGCTACAGTATTTAATGCAGCTTCTTCTTTCTTTAGAGAATATTAATTTTAAAGGTCTGCCAAATTTTGTGGCTGGTTACACTATGCAGCCAATAGTGTAGCACCTCAATTATAGATATAAATAATTATTTTGGCACAAAATGAAACACATGAAACTCCATCTGAGCATAAGAAAGCACATTTTTACTCTGAGGGTGGTCAGACACTGGAACATGTTGCCCAGAGAGGTTGTGCAGTCTCCATCCTTGGAGATATTCCAAACCCAGCTGGACATGATCCTGGGCACCCTACTCAGGGCAACCTGAGCAGCCCATAACCGTGCTGGAGCAGAGGGGGTGGACTAGGTGACCACAGAATGGTTTGGGTTGGAAGGGACCTTAAAGGTCACCTAGTTCCAACCCCCCTGCCATGGGCAGGGACACCTTCCACCAGACCAGGTTGCTCCAAGCCCCATCCAACCTGGCCTTGAGCACTGCCAGGGATGGGGCAGCCACAGCTTCCCTGGGCAACCTCAGCCAGTGCCTCACCACCCTCGCAGGGAAGAACTTCTCCCTTACATCTAATCTAAATCTACCCTCTTTCAGTTTAAAGCCGTTACCCCTTGTCCTATCACTACATGCCCTTGTAAAACGTCCCTCTCCAGCTTTCCTGTAGGCCTCCTTTAGGTACTGGAAGGCTGCTATAAGGTCTTCCCGGAGCCTTCTCTTCTCCAGGCTGAACAACCCCAACTCTCTGAGCCTGTCTTCACCTGCTCCAGCCCCCTGATATCTTTGTAGCCCTCCTCTGGAATTGCTCCAACAGGTCCATGTCCTTCTTGTGCTGGGGGGGCCCAGAGCTGGATGCAGTACTGCAGGTGGGGTCTCACCAGAGTGGAATAGAGGGGGAGAATCACCTCCCTCAACCTGCTGGCCACGCTCCTTTGGATGCAGCCCAGATTGCGATGGGGTTTCTGGGCTGTGAGCACACACTGCTGGTTCGTGTTTGGTTTTTCATCCACTGATACCTCAAAGTCCCAGGGGTTCCTGCTGACGTTAGTGGTTCTGCGATTCTTCCCCCAAAGCAGCTCACCTGTGTTTTGAAATAGCCACAGTTAGACCCACGAGTATCTTACTCAGGACAGTATTCCAAAATCAAAGAGAATATTCCTAGGTATTATGAGATGTGTTGCATAGCAGGTTTTCCCTCTATAACTTGAAGCCCTTTCTTACCCCTGTTGTAATTCTGGCAACTTTCCTTAGTCTGTTTGTCCAGTTATCAAATCTACAGTCTAAAGCAGTAATGTTTTAAGTAGCTCCCACATGCTTTGTGCAGCCTGTAACATTACTTTTGACTCATTTAATGCTTAATGGAATAATAAACTCGTTTGTTCTGGATTTACATCTGGAACTCATGATTAAGAAGCAGTTGTGAAACAAGAAATATTTTGCAAGCTGGAAGTACAGACTATCTCGGTTGAAAAGCATCTAGTATACCTTGTCCTCTTAATGAACTCTTTGAAGATCTTCTTCTTGGAGATGTGATTATGTTTCTGAAAGCTCAGCATTGATCCTTTTTTTGCAATCTGCTGGGTTATGAACACTTCCTGTTTTGTTGTCATTCCACCAGCATGTTGTGAAGGTGAAAATAAATAGTATGTTTTCTAGGGTGGGCCTATTACTGTTTCCCTTCACAAGTAGTTAACGTTCCAGCTGAAATTTGAGCTTGGCTGAGGTCTGGTGCTGTCTTTGATAAAGCAGTAGTCAGTCTGCATGAAGATTATCCTCCTACTTCATAAGCAGGGACAGTGTGGATTTCTCGTTTGGTGAGGTTGGCAACAGCAGGCTGCACAGCTCTGCTCCTCGCTATTTTACAGTAGGCTGAATAAAATTCTGATTCAGTTAAACTTCTAACGTATTTAACACTTTGTTTATGGTTTGTTCCAAATGGGTTTTCTTAGGAGAGGGTATGAGCTTCTGGTGTAATTACACTCCAGGTAAAGTTTTAGGTTGTCCCCTTTCCTTCAGCTCCAGGACAATAGTATTTGTTTTAATAAAGCCCCATAAAGATCTAACTTCTGAAGCAAAAGTGTTTCAGGCAGACCAAGTTTTAGATAGGGAATCTAAGTCTGTGGAAGTCCAAAGTCTCTGTGAATGTTGTACCTTAGAGTGATGACAAATATGTCTGAGATCTGCCCACCAGTAAAACTGGTACAGGCACAAATATGAAACTATGAATACCAGTTTAGTAGAAAACCTTTGCTGACATCTTGTTCAGAAAAAGCTCTAGTGTTCACGCTAAGGGAAATAAAATTAAAACTAAAATAATTACTCTAGATTCCAACCAATAAGGGTAACAGAAGTAAATCTATGAAGGATTTTGTAATAGAAAACACATACTGGAACATACCAGGGAAGGCTATTCTCCAGCTTCATCCAGTGTGATGAGTGGGCTCTGATATGTGTTCCTTAGTGAGGGATTTTGATCCTGAGAGGAGCCTCCATGTTACCTTGGAGTAAAATTAATAGCTGGTATGAATAGTCCCTAACGGATAATATCTGTATCGCCTCTTCTCTGAACTTGGAGTGATTTCTTCCATTGTTGTCTCTTAATAAATTAATTTGAATAAAGTAGCCTTGAGTTCTGTCAGGGGAGTATCTGTAGCAAATGAGACAAATAATGACTGTCTTACTGAGCTCATCTTGTTCTTAAATGAGGCAGGTGTTGGTAGGGGTTACTGCTTCCCAGTGCCTACCCAGGACTGGGGGGGAGGAGGAGAATGGAGGGGTGCTTGAAGAGAAACTTCCCTTTTCAACCTGCACTACCACTGAACTATTTTTCTCTAAACAGCCTGCAGGGTCACAACTTTTGAAAACGTAGGGTTTTCTTTTCTGTGACTGATACAACAGTTGTTTCTTGGATAGCGAATCTATTGGTGCTTTCCATGCTAGTGTATTTTTTGTTGTTGTTGTTGTTTGGTTTGTTTGTTTTTATCTCCAAGTGTGGAAAAAATAATGTTTTGGTTTTACTAGGTGTTGCGTTATTGCCATTTGTTGATGAGCGACGCCTTAGAGCTGCCCTGGAAGAAGTCTACCCTGACCTCACTCCTGAAGAAAGTAAGAATTACGATGTTTTGTTCTAACTTGTTATTACTACTGTGTTTCACCCTAAATGAGCAAGGTATAATAGATGTTTGGTTGGATTGAATTATGGCAGGCTGTAGCCTCGTCTTCATGGATGGTGCTGATAATTAGAATGATCCTCAGTGGGTTTGTTTTTGTAGCTGTCACTTACTTTTCTTTTACTCAAGTAGACCTGCAGAAGACTTAATCTGAAAATTAGGTGGCAGCTTAATCGTATGAAAAGCTTCTACCAGTATACACTGTCAAAGTACTTGTTAGATGGCTATGTTTAATCAAAAGAATAAACTCTGTTTCCAAGGTTAGAGTTCATGGTAAAACTTGATAGGTGTATTGGCTGTTCTGACCAGCGGGCTGGCTGTGTCTAGTTGTGATATATGAAGCTTCATGTTCAGCTTATATAGGCAAATGTACATGTTATTTTCTCCATTGTACAAAATAATAGCTGGTTCTTGTAGGTAAACTGTATTGAACACAAGATTCCCATTGTTTTACTGTCTGCCAACCACCCTTGTGACCAAAGACATCCTGTTCTGGGCAGAGACACTGTCTTTCCAACTCTCTCAAGGAATGTTCAAAGCTTTCTCCTAAATCACAGTGAAGCTTTCCTTTTGTGGAGATGTCAACAGTGCAGTGTGCTGGTCTTCTGTATTCCTTCCTTCCCTCTTTGCTCTGAACTCTTATCCCATTCTCTTAATCTTTTCTAGGCAGAAGAAATAGCCTTGGTGGTGATGTTCTCTTTGTTGGAAAACACCATCCACTTTGTGACTTTATTGTAGAACAGTACAAGACCAAAAATACAGAGGTAGGTTGTAGTTGTTCTTAAGGGATTGTGTAAATGTTGAGGGTGGAGGTCTAATAAAGTGCTTGAGCTGAAAAGTTATTTTTCCCATAGCCAGTGGATATACCCCCAGAGCTGTGCCATGGAATCCAGGGAAAGCTTACGCTGAATGAAAATGCTGTTCTTCCAGATCAGTGAGTATGTCTTTTAGTATGGGTTGTTTGATGCTAAAGGACATTTCCTTTAGTTATGTCTACATTTAAATAAAAATATCTTTGTGCCCACAATAAGAAACCTAAAACTCCTGACAAGGCAATGCATTTAGTTCTGAGGCTAAATATGCTTTCCACTAGGTTTCATAGTAGGCGTGAATTATCATCAGCGTATGTAAAAAACCAAGCAAGTAAAACTTTCATTCTATGATCCTATTTTATGTTTGTTTATTTCAGAACTAGGCTTTTAAGGCAGCATCAGGAATCCCTAAAGCGCTCTAATGTGTGTGTTTAATTGCTGATGAATCTTTTTTGTTTGTCATTTCATCTATGGAAGACTATTGTTTATGTATTTAGTGATGTTCGAACTTTAATAGGTAAACAGGGCCTATATAATAAAAGTAGTGATCAGTGGCCTTATTCAGTAAAGTCATGTTGTTTTGGCCTCTTTGCTTTTGTATGAATGTTAATTTAGTGCAGCCTGATGTAATTTCCAATAGTGCATGCTATTTAAAAAAACCAAACAACCCAACAACTCTGCTTTTTATATGCTAATCTTAATTACATTAAAGAAAAATCCAAATAGAGATATATTAGATATATTTTGCTGTTTTCCGTTTAGGCTATAGCACTAAATTCAGGACTGTTACCACCTATGCATACAAAAAAATGCTAATATTTTTTTGTTTTCTAGATAATGTATTTAGTTTGTGAAATTATCAGTGTAATCTTCACATTGTAGGATATGCATTCATTTATCTAACTTTGCTTAGAGGCATAAGCAGGCGTTCAGTAACTCATTTGCATTAAATGCACAAACACTCTGATTTTGTTGCACAGATAATGTATCCTAGGTCACACTCACTAATATACATTTCTCTATTCTTGTCATGGCTCGTGAAGAATATGAGCAAGTCAGAGCTGTTCTTGGAGGGAATAGCAATGCAGGAAAAAGAAAACTCTTCTGGCATTGTCTTCGCTAGATAAGGCGTGAGAAATTGCTATCTTTTTTACGAAGACAAGTATTTTGCTAGGAATTTTGTGAAG
>VYZV01001587.1:3250-26926 GCA_013401275.1 Pandion haliaetus | reverse complement strand
ATCGTGCCTGATTTTATATTAAACACCTTTGTGGTTATATATTCAGTTCCAATTGTATAAGACTTCTTGGTGCTGTCTTTGTTTTACCAAATTGCATCACTTACTAGTGTTGACGGTAGACTGTGTTTTGATATATTAATGCTATTTCCACAGTAAATTCTAGGTAACTCCTAGGTACTTCTGCTAGCTCTGGCAGCTGGCTTCTGTATCGCATTGAATTTCTGAAGATTGTATCATCTGCTTCAACACTTAAGATTTGGCTCGTGCTGCAGAAGTGCACAATTCTGTGCTGAGGCTTAGACACTTGTGTGGATTTAATAGGGTCTGGAGGTTAATGGTGTAACACAGCGTTACTGCTTTTATGAAGTACATCAGAAATGTTACCTCTTCAAACACCAAGAATCCTTGTGTATGAAGTAGTTGGTTTTACACTGAATTAATGGTTAAAAGCATAGTTTATAAACGTACTAGTTTGTGTAAGGACTAAAACTGTCTTAGTTCATGTTCTGTATTGGAGAATAGTAAATGGAGGGGAAAAGCCCAAAATATGAATGAGGAGAGTCCTATGAGCAGTGTAATTGATGTAGAAAGATTAGTTTTAAGAATATCAAGAATGTCTTAGCTCAGGGCTGTGGACTGGAAAGAGCTTGAACATAATTAGTTTTTCTTTTCACCTCCTTGAACCTGTTAAATTAAAGCAGATAGAGGAAAATGTTGGCTCCCTTAATTTTTCTGTTTAGCGTCTCTTTTTTTTTTTTTGCTAATGGTACTATAATTGAATTGTAGCAAATCTCCGTATTGACAAATAGATGGCATGTAGGAGTTTTAGTCTTGTAAGTGCTTGTAAACGTAGTAAGATAAAATTAGATGAAAAATGCTTTAGTGTTCATAACATAATTCAGCTTGACTTCAGATTTTACGCATTAAAAATTTTTGTAAAATCTAACTGATCTTTGTCACTGTGGAGAGGAAATACTAAGAGAGCTATGCAATGCATGGTTATACTGTATTTATTGTAATGACATTGTCAGCAGAATTTTTGGGGCTCTGATTTCACAACTCACAAGAAACTAGTAAAGGTCATAATGTGGGGAATATACAAGGAAAATTTTGGAGTAGTGCATTTACTGAATTACCCCCTTTTGAACCCACTTAGTTTGTGCTTATAAAACCAAAAGGGTTTAAAAATTCCAACCACGTTTGTTCAGGATTTCTGAATGTATAGATTGACTAATTCAAATATGTGTGCCTCAATGTTACTGGAAGTGAAATACAAAATCATCAAAGTAATGTAATGTGTTTGTTACATGTTCTTATTTATAGGTGTCCTTGCCGGTCACGATAACCGTGTCAGTTGCTTAGGTGTGACTGATGATGGTATGGCAGTGGCAACAGGATCATGGGACAGCTTCCTCAAGATCTGGAACTGAAGTAGGTAGGTGTCTAATTAATTAAGGCTGTCCTTGATTGGTATTCAGAATGCTTTTTTCCAGGTCCAAACAGTGCTGTTTTACTGGTGCTGCAAGCTTATAGTTCGGAGTAGGAAAGTCCCTGAGGGAAAAAAAAAAAACAACCAAACAACAGTTTGGTTTTTTTAGAAGGCTATTTGTTTAATGTATGCAATGACATTTTTATGATGAACTCTTTTTGGCATATTTTATTTTCCTGTTAGGGATGACTGTACGGTCTTTTGAATCTGGGTTAGTAAATAAATGGCATTCTTGAAAATGGTGAGATAATGGCTAAATGCGTCAGTGGGTAACGAGAGCAAAGCTTGAAACTTGATTACAGTTTATCAAAGTGCAACTCTTAATAAATCTTTCTGTGTGTCAGAAGAGCGGCGGACTCCATGACTGGAAGAAGTTTCCAACGGTTGAAAATTAAAAATGATAGCATATCCAATCCAACCATACTAACTTGGACCCCCATCCTCCCCAACTTCAAAGGGCAAGATCTTTTCCGTCTCCTGTTGCTGAAATGAAGAGCACAATTACCTTTCCAAGAAGAATTTCTGTGTTGTAAGCAAAATGAAATTGTGCATTCCTTTTGGGACCATTTTTTTTTGTCTTGAGAATTTAAAAATGAAACACTATCATAAAAGCATGACCAGAAAATAAACTTGAGCATAATTGTGAAACAGTTAGCTTTCACTGTAGTTTCCAAGTCGAAGTTAAGGACTTTATCTCACACACTTGCAAATTTTAAAGTCATGTTTGTAGCAGGATTTTTTTCAAGTTTCCTTTTTAAATACATTTCTTTATGTATTTAATTGAGCAAAACAAGGGAGTCCTAGCCCAGAGCACCTGGGGGTTGTTAACGCTGTAAATTTAGTCCCTAATTTTTTTTATTTTATTTTCTAGTATCACAGATAATTGTTGCACAAAACTTGGCATATATAGGATAATGTTAAGCAGTAAGGTAACCAAGCACATGCTGTAAAAGGTAATGAATGCTTGTTTAAAGAATCCTTTCACCTTTTATGGATAACAAATGCAATCCTTGGTCCCTCCTGTCCCTCCGTCCCGTGTGTCCGTCCCGTCCCGTCCCCCCCCCGTTTTTTTTTCACCACACTGATTTTTTTTAATCTGTTTTGGTTTTGTCCAATTGAAAGGGCAGTTTATATATCCTAACACTATCCTGTAAGTCTCAACAACCAGGAATCTCTGTTTTCAAAAGAGACCTATCCTACACTTGGGTATTGAGTCAATTCTTTGTGTATGAAATGATGTACAAATCAATGTTTTGAAAATAATGATCTTGAACTTTCTAAGTTAAACAAAAAAAAAAACCTTTTTTGATTGTTTGCCATATTGGGTGGGTTTACTCTTAGAATCGCATGCTGTAGAAATGCTAAAAAGTGCATATTGGACTAAGTCCTTAGATGTTTTTTCTTTGAAGAAATAACCTGTTTAAAAACTGTAACCATTGTCGCTGTATTCATTTATTGTTGCTACTCTGTGCATAAATCTATGAAGAACTCAAGTACAAAGCTATGCACGTTTTGGAGTAGCGTGATAAGTCACTTTTTNCTCCTTCAGAAGGGTAGGTTCTTTTTTAGTGTCTTTTTTTGTTTTTTTTTTTTTTTTTTAAAAAGAAACAGCCTGTTCAAACAATCGCTGTCAAAGATTCTGGGGTGTGGGAGGAGGGAACCTAGACCATCTTCTTTATAAATCAGTTCCTCACAGCCAGTTCCTCTTGTAGGATGAGTCCTTTGCATCTGATCAGAGTCATTTTTGTAATGAGCAGGTTTTCCTGGCTTTCTTTTCAAATAAAATGTTAAAAGCAGCAGTGTTTGGACAGCAGATTGTTCTGTTTAAACTTTCCTATCTTCTCACTGTATCCAGAAATGCTCCTTCCTAGCAGCAGTAGTAGCTTTTCTCCATTTTGTTTTTTCTGCAACATTCTGTACAAAAATGTGCTGTAATTGTGCGTTAGGCCTGGATTTGGCATAAAAGATGAATTCCCTCTTACTCTCTTTCATGAAACTACTCTGTAGAGCTTTCTCCACGCCCTGTATCCCTCTTCACCTTTTGTATTTAATTTTAAAGTCAGTGTACTTCAAGAAAGCTGGATGCAAGATAGATACTATATTAAAATGTAATGTTATTTAAGATGTAATAAAGCAGTTTGACATGAGTTTTGACTGATCTGTTTTGCAGCTTATTGTTAAACGCACAAAATGGCTTCTGGCAGGATATGAATTATGAAATAAACATATGAGAGAAGTGTATGCTGCCCCAAAACAAATTGTTCAGTATTTTAAAATGGCTTGGATTTTTAATGGTTACTTGGGCAGAGTATGCAGTGTGTTAGTGTGTATTCATGTGAAGGGATGTGGGTTTTGTTTTAAAGCTAAAAACAGAGTTGTAAGATGAACCAAAACCCTCACAATTTTTGTTATCAGAAAGTGTCGCCAGCAGTGTCTGAAAATGTATGCGTAAACGTACAATATATGGTAACAATGAATGGCAAGTATGTGGAGCTTAGTGGCTGCAGGTGTTTTGCTTCCTCCATTCTTAAATAGTTAAGATGGACATATCTTTGATTGCTAGAACTACTCGAGAGCTTAATCAAAAACTGCTGATAGCTCTCTGAGCTCAAATTCCAAATGAGAGTAGCTAGTATGATTCGTGTGGTGTACATCACAAAAATGCTTTGTGGAATATGAGAGTGTAACACCTGAAGTAGGAAATCAGAGCAAGGTGTTTAGTAACTTCTTTTACAACTTTTGTGTCCTTTAATAGGGAAAAGAATTGAGTGGAACATCTTGTGTTATTGCCATTTGAGGATCTGGCCAAATAAGCTCTGTTGTCATTCTTAGCTGTCCTTACTGTAGGTATTGAGAAGGGTAAGTAGTTGTCATTTTAATGCTCAGTAAGAACAAAGTCTCCACAAGGCACAATTACATCTAGGGGGAAAAAAATGGATTTTATATGCACAGAAGCAAATTCCTGAAACGAGGTGTTGAAAGGCAGTTGGTTTAACAACTTGGTATTGGCCCACTTGAGGGTTTTGGTTTTTATTTTTAGCGGGTAAAGTCTCTTCCCTTGCTCTGACCTAAGCAAAAGTGGATTTTTCCTCATTTCACATCAACCAAGAGAAATTCCAGTGCCATGGCTTGGTTTCATACCAAACATGGAAATTCTCAGCCTCAATGGAGAAGTTTTTAAAAGCTGTGAGTATGGAAAATATGATGGTGACATTACTTAACTAGCAGCCGTTAACTGTGAGCTTTGGGGTTTTGGACTGCAGAATACTGGTAAGTAGCTCATGGCTGGAAATGCTTAAATTTGGGAATTCAAATTTAGTCTTCTCCAATTCCAAATGGTATAGCTGTTTTTTCCACTCACGTGGTATATTTTTATTCCAGCGGATGTTTCATATGTGACTTTGTCCAGTCTATAATAAAATCAATGCAGACATGATCTGTCTTACCTTCCTTAATCTCTATCCATACATTAAACTACTGCTTACTGCCTGTGCTGAGAATGCTTTTGCTGGCAATAAAATACCTGCCAAGACAGTAACTTCTTGTGCCAAGAGGCTAATGTGCCTCTAGCGTGATTTGTTTGAAATGCAAACAGTTGCAAATGCCTCTTGTTATAGACAGTGCTTCTGTTAAATATGAAGCTTTAAACTATATTATTTAAATATCTGTACGCTTAGTTATTCGGAGAGCTGTAGCTGAAGAAAAATGGGTATGCATAGTGAGAAGCACTGAACTCTCGCGTCTTTGAGTTTTGAATGCCTTCAATTTCAGGGTGGGCTTGGATCAGTACCCAAATCAAAATGTAGTTTTACCTATAGCAATCATAGTAACATGGTAGCTCCTCCTGTAGGCTTTGAAAATATTCTGACTTAAAAGATAATTCTGGCATGTGGTTCCAAAAGAGCAGCTTCACCTAGCTGCTGGCAACTTTCTAGAGCAAGGTTTCACAAACTGAGAACACCAATATGTGAGAATGGTTTGTCTCTGCTTGGTCTCAGTGGCAGCGCTTGCGATTTCTTACTCGTGGGCTCCTGACTATGTTAGATATATGAAAGGAAGAGGAGTGGTGTCTTTGCAAAGGAGGATGGAGTAAAACTTTACATGTTTATGAAGCATGTTAGATGACGGAAGTGGACAAGACCAGTGGATCTGAGGTATTTGGATAATGAGCGTGTGTGGAGGTGGGAAAAGGAGATAGTTACAGTTGTCTGGTCCTGGCTTGGAAATGTGTCATGGTAATAGAATGGACTTCCATGGGATTGGAATCCAGTCAGGGAGCCGGGGGGAAGGAGTCAAGTGAAGGAAGAGGGAACAGATTTCTCAATCTCAGTAACTCGATTTAAGACTTTTAATTATAATGCTTTCTGTGCCCCCCATGGCCTTCATTTGCTTAGTGAATTAAATATATTTTAAAGATCTGAGGTTCTACTGCTAGTAGAAGAAAAGATCCGAGTTGGGCATTCTGACTTTTGACCATTAAGTGCCCTGGAGTGTATGTTCTAAATCAGCTGTGAAACATACTTAAAAGTTACTGGTTGAATCATGCCCTCTAACAGCTAAAAATAGAATGATCTGGTTCTGAGAAGTGGCGGAGTAAATAAAGACTAATAAAACCTGTCACCTTTGCTGAGTTCTGTGTAACTTGGTCTGAAACGAATCAGGATCCTGTGTGGTATTATGATTAACACTTTTCTAGTGTAGATGTAACCATGGATTCAGATTTGAGGGGAAACAATAAAAGAATCAACTCATGAACAAGCTCTAACAGCAGTTGGCTATTTTTGCATAGTGATGCTCTTTTTCTTCTCTTCATGTAATCTTTAGAAAGCTTGCTTTGCTTTAAACATCAGGCTACTCAGTGGATCTGAGTTGAATTGGTCACTTTCTATGTTTATTACATTCCGATGTGTAATAATTCTCCTAAAGTATGTGACAAGTTGAGGGTTTTTTCTGGCTTAGGGTTGTGCGAGAAAGGCAGGAAGAGGAGCTGGAGAAAGTTTGGAAAGAATAAACAATAGATTTCAGTTCCACTGTTCTAGAACAGAGTTGCTTAGCCTATTCCCTTGTCACCCCTGCTCTGAATGGCCCTGTTGAGTGCAAATTCCCTCTCTGCTCAGTGATGGGAGCAGCCGTCTTGTATCCTGAATGGCAGCTGCTTGCATCCTGTCAGACGTGCATTTTTCTGGCAGTGGTGTTTGCTGATTTAAAATCCACGGGCCTGCTCTGTCAGTCACTTGGACTGAGAAAATGGAAGGCCTTGATTCTGACGTGGCTGGATGTTGTTCCAGGGTTAACTGCTTGTGTCGAACCATCTCTCCAGGAAACACGGTTCAGACAATCTGCAGTTCCCGTTTCCTGACAGGAGACGGTATGCGACTGGTTGGTTTCTGGCCGTCTGACCACAGGGCCTCACGTTCGGTTCGGATCGGTACTTTGCTGCCGGCTAGTTGTAACCTGTGCGTATTTAAAAGCGTTGAAGTGCAGACCAGGGAGAAGCGTCCTCATGTAGCACTTACTCTATGGGTTAAATCAATTCAGTGGAAGCAGGAAAGCTTGAGCTCTCGCTTCCCATGGCGATTCCTAAACTTTTGTCGAATGCTGAGAAATTGTGGGGACCCAGATGAAGAGTTGGTGTTCCAGAGCACTTCCCCTCTGATAATCTGGGCCCATTCAAAGTAGGTTTATTAAAGGAAGGCAAAGCCGAATCATTCTGAAACTGTCTACTGTCTACTCAGCTTTTTCTTCAAATGCCAATACTAAAAAGTCTCCAAGGAGTACTTTGAAAGTGTGTATGGGATAGTGACACAGACTGTATTTGTAAAATTACCCAGTATGTCACTTACATGGGGAAAACAGAAGTCACAGAAATGTGAACGAATGGGCAAGCTTCTCATTGCTTAGAGAGCTGGCTGCTGAAAACTCACCCTTTAGAGACACAGGACCCACAAAATACTCATTCAGGCTTAAACCAAGTCAATTTTGTCATAAAATAGAACAAAGAGAATCTTCTTTTCCTTCTTTAATTATTCATAAGCCATTTGCTCTAGATTAGCGCAGCGAGATGTGATTGACTCAGAGGTAATCATCTGTGGAGCTGGAAGTGGAAAATGAAAAGTTTGTTTCATGTAACAGATTTTTACATGGCAAAATAGATAAGGGAGGAAAAAGTCTGTTAAAAAGGCTGAACTATTCAAGATGGTAAAATGCTGAGTTTTCACGCAAATGCTATGTAGAAGTACAAACAGCGCAGCTCCATCTGGTGGTATAAAACATAATGAAGAGGGGTGGTCAGCGTAGAGAAAGCGTGTATGACAAAGAAGCCCGTGCTGACTTTGGCTGCAATATGTGTTCCTAGTGCATGTAACCCCTCCTTTGTATGGACGACATCGATTGAAGGTGTTCTGATTTTTCCATAAGGACTTACAAACAAAACAAGCTTTTTCTAATGTTTACTTTTACGGGGATTTTCTTTTCTAATTTTTTATGTAAAAACTTCAGATGGCAGAGGTGGAGAAGTTAAAATCAGCCAGTGTTAACTGGAGCAGGGTCTCTTAGACAACTTTAAATCCGACTCTTATTTAGAAAATAATGGATGGAGATAATGAAAAGCCTCAGTAATGCCCTGCATGTCTCTCTGCCCCCCACCCCCCCAATATTTCTGAACTCTTTCTCAACATTTTTGACACACCCTGTCACAGCTCTAATCCCAAGCGCTTGTTCTTTTCAGCTTTCCTCCTCTGCATTATGTAGGAATTGGGATCTGGAGTTTCTAATGAAGATACTTTGATTGACAAGGTATTCATGCTAAGATCAGGCTCTCATGTCCGCTTCTATCTAGCAGTGTAGTGAAGTACCTTTCTGCAGTGGAAATGAGTATTGCCAAGATATATACTATTCTTATATCTGATAGAACCATCACATAAATTCCAAGTCTTTGTTTACAAAAGCAAACATATTTTAAGATCTATAGAATTCTAATATTCAGTTTTTGCCTCTTTTGCAAAATACGGATTCGTGTTGAGTGAAGAGCAAGTAGGCAGCAGCAGAACCTTTTCTAGACTGGCTGGTGCTTGACAGAGTGAGTCATACTGTAATAATATGTAACTGCATATATTTATCTAAACTTTCATTGATTTTTCACCATAGTTCCTTATCTTTTTTTAGTGATTTACTTCCTGTGATATTATAAACAAAACTGAAACAAGGTCCATTGGGAATAACCATATTTGATTCTTGGCTCCCTGAAGCTGGTGATTAATCCAATGGAAGAACAAGACAAGATTTAGAGTGAGTGGTCAACAAGATCTGACTTTTAAAGTTACTCAAGCTTTATAACTGCAAGTTATTTTGCACTGTGTTCTCTCGTACACCGAAGATGCTCAGAATACCATGTTAGTACCCAGACGATATTAAATAGTGGTTGAAGTGGTCTAGGTACAGTTTACAGTTACTTCATGGAAGGTTATTTCAGCCTCCTCCCTAGACCAAACAAAAATGTTTGGAATATGCTTCCTTGTACCTTTTTTTTTCTTTTTTTTTTTTTGCTGTGAACCAGCATGTGTGCTTTGCTGTAAGATGGTCTGCAGACCTACAGAAGTTCTGCAAACCTGTGATGTGAAATTAGAACTATCACCAAGCTTCTACAGTTCAAACCCATCTGATGATATCATGGTTACTTACCTTGAAGCCTGGCTGTTGAACTGGAGCCATAGCTAAAGCTGCTGTCTCAGTTACCCTTCAGTACATCAGAAACTAGGGACCTTTTTATATTTCAGAAGCAACCACAGGAGTCCCTCTCCCGCAATTAAATAGGGGAATACCTTTGTTTAATGCTATGTTTAGTGGCACTGACTGTATTTAAATAATACAAGAAGCTGTGAGAGTTTCTAAACAATTCTGTTTCAGAAAAATAGAGAACATCAGCATCTGTGCCACCTGTGACATGGGCTGTACTTTTTAGGTAATACAGGAAACATGCATGTTTCTTGCATGTGCCTTAGCCTTTAGGTGCATATATGTTCTGAAAACTACCAGAAAAGTTTCCAAGAGGTTCTAATCCCCAGAACAATCAAAAAATTTCACCAGTCACGGACAAGAAAAGTCTTACATGCTGCTATAAACTTCTCTGCTCCTGTGGCATTAATAGTTCTATGCCTGCATTTACCAATAAACTCCTGCCTGTGGACCCTTCTCTGTGAAAGTGTGGATCTTGTGAATGTATTTACATATTTCATTTCCATCACCTAGGTCAAGACACACTACCTCTACCTCTCCAACTGCAACAGGGGGGGCAGGATGTAGTTTGTGTGCTTAGTTTGAGACCATAAATCATGAATGGATTCACTTGCATCATCAAGTAAAGAAAACCTGGGAATAAAACCCTCTTCAAATAGTATCTTTCACCTCACCTTATCTTCTTCAGAAGGGGTCGGGAAGACAAAGTTCATCCCACCTTCTGGCAATAGAACAATGAAAAAGACAAGTTGATGGTATTTGCTGGAGCTGAAGGCCATCCATCTCCTTGAGTCAATGAAAATTGAACCTTATACTGATTTGTATTTTTCCTGTGTTTTAAGCATTTCACAATTCCTTTCATCCTGGCTTCTTCTTTCTGAAAGCAACAAAAAATAGGTGAAGGGAGGAGTCATAAGGCGAGACACTGAACTCCCCTTTGGAGCACAAGTTCCACCTTCCCTTTGGCCCCTCCAGGCCTGTCCAAGTTTTCTTGTAGAGCATAGGAGCTGTTTAACTGTTAAGCAGCTGCTGTTCTTTGCCTGGTGGGGACCTGAGCTCTCGAATGAACAATAAGTATTCAAGGAGTGACAGCGTTGGGAGTGATGGACACCAGTTTGCACTAGTGAGAGATCTGGGAGCTTTTCCAAGGGATGACTGCATCACTTAATTGAACAATTCTGTATTTCGTCTGCTACTTGCATCGGATGTGTGTCTTAATCCACTGCATTCTGAAAAGCTTGTCAAATCTTGTCCCAGCCAGGTTCATGCTGTTGAGTAATGTGAAAGAATTGCCCCGGGTATGAGGTATTACTGAATTATAAAGGAAGGCCAAAGAACTAAGAACATTCAGTGTGGAGGAAAATCAGTGAGAGGCATTGGCCAGGCTGGTGTCAGTGGCAGTTCTAAAAAGTGATGTTGGAATTAAAAAACGACTCTGTTGAGCAGTTCTATCTTCCTCCTCCCATGGCTTATTTCAATCAAGTGATAGCATCAGACATAGTGACAGGAAATGGAGCAATTACAGATAGACTTCAAGGAACAGCTTATCAGAATTGAAGGTTAAACTTTCATAAGCAAAAGGATCATTCTTGTTCTTTGAAGCTTGTCACAGTTCTATACACAGAGCAACTTAACCAAGGAATACCAGACGGGAGCCAGGCAGTCTTCTGACCTCAGCTGTGATCCTGGTAAAAGTGAAAGTTCCTCACCAAGTTGTAGAGCTTAAATTAACAGGGCTAACTTCTTGCTTTCTCCTAAAAGCATAAATTAAAACTCGGGCCTGTTTTACAGTGTGGCAGCTGTATCTGCCTCACCCTTAGATTCCAAATTATTCTGTCAGTCCTTTGCACTTCAACCAGCATCATCAATTAAAATTTGTGGTGCGCACTGGATGGAAAATGTGCAGTTAAGGTTAGCAGCACACCGCTAAGAACTTAAAAACCTTTCTGTCCTCATGTTGGTTCTGAATAGTCTAACTTACTAATATACTATTTCTAATGCTTTACTGTTTACATTTTGAATGGCACGCAGCAGCGCTAGCAATAGCAGGCAGTTTAGCTTTCTTTCGCAGCTATATTGCAGTAGCATGATGTTTGCAAAGAAGCCTCTTTATCTGAACCATTTTCAACATTTTCTTTTTTTTTTTTTTTTAAGAAATCAAGTAAGAAATCCATTGCCTAACCCGCATGTGCCCTTTTGAACTACTTTGTCAACTTGATAATGCAATGCCTGCATATGTCTCTCCAGCTAAAAAGGCAAAAACCTCCCAGCAGGTTTCATCACGCTCCTGTGAGGAAGGAGTTTCCTCCATTTTGTATGCAGGGTGCCTGTGCTGTGGAGGTGCTTGTGACTTACCCTTGTCATGTAATGGCCGAGTTGGAACACAGACTGGCTCCCTGACCTGCAGTTCTGTGTTCAGCAAGAGGAGTATTCCTTTGCGTTTGCTCTTCCTGTCTGACATCCGCTTGCTCAGGCTGATGAATCTTGGCAGTTGCCATCATTTTCCGCCATGCAGAATCACTCTAGTGAGCAGCAGAAGATGATGGCAACAGGATCAGGGTGAGATTAGCATGACATTCTCATATTGTTGGAGGAAATGTCAACTGTAATACATTTGGGTGCAAGCCAGACAAAGCACAAATATTCTTAATTTTACAGTTTATTCTAATAGAGGGGGATAATCTTAGAAGTTGTGGTTGGCCAAGTTCTTTGCAGGACATCCTCTGCAATTATATCAAAGGGATTTATGAGCCTATTCCTCCTACTCAGATGATAGCCCTGTTTTTCTTGGTATTGTTTGAGAGGCTTTAATGCTTTGCAGTATGGAAATTCAGTTCTGTGGAGGAAGACCAGACCATAAAATAATGGTCTGGGCTCTTTGAAAAGTTACATAAAACTGACAAGCTGCATCGCATCTGAAAGTTACTTGGATCTTTCCTTCCCCCCCTCTTCCTCCTCTTTTCCATGAAACAAAGCCAGCAACTTTCATTATTAGTCCAGGACTATTTAGGATCCATTGGTGAAACAGTCTGCAAGAGATTCTAATTTGTATCCTACCCTTTTCAGAATGGCTACCTGCACTATTGCTGACTGAAATTGAAAGGCTGGTGATCCTGATGGAAGACATGTGCATTAAGACCTAATTCATTGTAGTGCCATGCATTATTTAGGAGCTTTGCTTGCATGAATGGTCAGGTACGGACTCTTCAGCTGCTGAGAATTGAAGATTATGCCATATGTAAACCTCAAATAGTGCTTTTCTTTGGCTTGTATGACATTTGGGGTCTGACTTCTGACCTTGTAGTCATAACTGTATAATTAATTAACTAGCATGTTAATTGTATCTAATTAGTGTGATTTCTGGTCATTTATGTTGAAATTTGAAATTTTGGGTTCAGCGTGACGTTTCACAGAATGTGCATGAATTTCCTGATAGATTTGTTTCCTTTTGTAAAATACAAAAGATGTAAGGGAACAAGACCCTAAAGCTCATCGGAAGCTTTTTAGCTATGAATTTTGATTCCTATTACTTTGTAGGCAGAACCCAGTACAATTAAAACTTGATCCCCCTGCAGCTTCTCACTGCTAATATAATTGCCAAAGTAGGGAGCATTCATGCAAGCTGTCTTGCCGTAGGTGAAGGTTAGTGGAGGGTGTTTCTTAATTTTATGGACATGTGTAAAAACAGAGCTAAAACTTAAACTCTTATCTACAAAAAAGATTATGCTCTTGTGATTTGATATGTAATTGACCATGTTAGGAGAATGTGTTTAAAATGTGGAGAAAATAGCAGTCTGGATATAAGTAACGTGAGGGTCTCAATTCTGCAAGTCACTTGGTGAGGTAAGGTAGACCTGTAGAGGCCCGTATACTGGCACACTTCTATGCGAACGCAGAACGTAAGTGGGGCCCGATCTTGCAAATTGATATAACTGATGTATTTGCCTCCGTATGATCTTTTGCAAGATGTCTTCCCATGATGAGCATGAAAAGCACACTAAGTCCGCCGTATCTGGGGTGCTGTACAATGGAACAAAATGTGACTTTCCATTTAATGTTAATGGGTCTGCTGGCTTGAAAGTACCAGGCTGCAGCTTCTGCTGCCATCTGGTGTTGATGCCCAGTTTAGCCTGGGAACTTTGTCCCAGAGTGACCCATAACACTTTGCAACAGTGAGGGTCTCCCTCGCTGTCAAGGTGTGGCCCAAGGGAAAAGGAGGTACCAAAAGAGAGGAATGGCAACTGCCATTCCCTCGTTACAGCCAGACGTGGTTGGGGCATACCAGCTCTGGATGATTCTAAACACCACAACATGGTCTTCCTTGTTGCATTAATCCTGTGAAAACACTCGTAGTATCTTTTAATTATGTGTGAAGAAAAATCTTCACAATGAGGTAAGCTCAGGAGTAGGAAATGTTTCATATTGCTGTCGTGGTTTAACCCCAGCCAGCAACCAAGCACCACGCAGCTGCTCGCTCGCCTCCCTCACGGTGGGACGGGGGAGAGAATCGGGAGGGTAAAAGTGAGAAAACTCGTGGGTTGAGATAAAGACTGTTGAATAGGTAAAGCTAAAGCCGTGCATGCAAGCAAAGCAAACCAAGGAATTCATTCACTATTTCCCATCGGCAGGCAGGTGTTCAGCCATCTCCAGGAAAGCAGGGCTCCATCACGCCTAACGGCTACTTGGGAAGATAAAACGCTGTTGCTCCGAATGTCTCCTCCTTCTTCCCCCAGCTTTATATGCTGGGCATGACGTCGTATGGTCTGGAATATCCCTTTGGTCAGTTGGGGTCAGCTGTCCCAGCTGTGTCCCCTTCCAACTCCTTGTGCACCCCCAGCCTACTCGCTGGTGGGGTGGTATGAGGAGCAGAAAAGGCCTTGGCTCTGTGCAAGCACGGCTCAGCAGTAGCTAGAACATCCCTGTGTTATCAACAATGTTTTCAGCACAAATCCAAAACATAGCCCCATGCTAGCCACTACGAAGAAAACTAATTCTATCCCAGCCAAAACCAGCACAAGGCCCTAGCCCTGTTGTGGTCAACACCTTGGAAATGCATCTAATGCAGCACTAAAGAGCATGCCGTCTAAGGTATCTGGGATTTTTTTTTTTGTGCCTGTTAACTGTGGTTCATCCCCGGAGAAAGCCCAACTTTTTTCTCCTGCTCCACTTTACGGATTATAAGAATGTTGTTCCAAAGGGGGTATGATGTGTTCTCCTCAAAACCTGCCCTTCAAACCTGTCAATCTGAGAGCTCAAAAGGATGAAGTTGTCTGAAACTTGGGGCTTCTTCCGTTCTCTGGTCTACTCATCCAGTAGGGCAAAGCTCGTCTAGAGGCCAGCTGTTAATTTCATAAGCCTTTCATAGACTCATTAATATTGTCTGAACCTCCTGCATTGCTCTTTCTTGTCATTCTAACCTTGATCCCTGTCCTTGCCAGCTTTTTTCCTCTTCTTTTTCCTGCTAGGTTCTGATTTACGTAGACCCATATCTGCCCGGAGAGAGGTGGACCCTCTTTTTCCACAACAGGCTCTTCCCACCAATTCTAAGGATCAGATTCTAAGGCCTGACAGCTTCCAAGAGGATCCCGCAAAAACATTGCAAATGTGACAAACTAGTAACACACAAAAAGGTAAACAGACTTACGTTTAAGTTTAGTATGATGCTAAGGGTCTTCATGTTGTCAAATATCAGCTGTATTTTTTTATTACATTACTTCAATGAGTCATGTGATTACATTCTGGGTAGAGAAATAAACTACCTAACAAAACCCTATGAACAAAGTCTTAAATTGTGGGACAGATTTTTACTCCAAAATAGGAGTGTCAGCAATTATACAAAATCTACTAGTAATTTACTGGTTGCTAGTGCCTTTATGGCATGTGCACTAGGCTAAAGCACATGGTAGGATGCTACTTTGATGAAGGTTGGCAAGCAAACACTCAGGACAGCATAATTTTTCCAGTACATGATTTATACCAGGAAATATGCCTCACTGCATGTTTCCAGAGACTCGCGTATTTCGTAGTGGTTTGGGGATATTCCCTAACAATAGCAGTTGCATATTCTGTTACAGACAATACTCTTTTGTAAAACCTACAAGACAAACTCTTACTGTGTCCTTCTGTCTCTCTTAGATGCCATGGCAAAACATGCTGTTTTCCTGAATCGTCGACATTCATTTATAGACACGAACTATGATGAGGAGATACTGTTCCTTTTGTACTCTCAATCTTTACAGTCGATGCGTAAAGGAATAGCAAAGCCAACCTTTTGTGTATTCCAAACTGGGCTGACCTAAAAATTACTTGCAGGGAACTGTCTGGGAAAGACACAAAAATGAGTTGTATCTGGCTGACGGCCAGTCTGCTGTCACAGAGGTTGCGTAAGTAGTGTCACTGAGCTTAGCTTAAAAGTTCACCTTTTGTGCTTGAACCCGTGAACCTTTTGAGCTCGGTTTAAAAGTTCAGTTAAGAATTTTGCACCATCTTATAAACGCTAGAGGGCACTGCTGCAATTTTTACAGCATCTATTTCCTGTTTTTTTTAGGTTTTGGTGCTCCCTGCCCACCTCTGTGCAAGTGTTGGAGCAGGGTGTAGTGGTGCGATAGGAGCAGCAGCAGTTGCACCTTCTGCCACTACCTGTGTCACAGAGTTGTTTGGGTACCCCTGCCCTGGGGGCAGAGAGACACCTGCTTCTTCTGTGCTGAAGGGACAGAGTCCCACATCACAAAGAGCAAGTGTATACCGTTGCTTGAGCCTGTGAAATACCTGACGAGCCCTGAGAGGGGACTGCAGGCTGTAGGAATTCTAATACTAGAAGCCACAGGGAAACTCTAGAACAAGTAAGGGACGAGAATTGGTACCAAGCAAGCGTGTGCAGGGTTGCGTATGTGATTATAGTGTTCTGCATTCATTCACGCACACCAGCTCAGCGTAAGGGAAGCAGTTCCAGCCATATTCATAGGCTGATAGCATTGCATTTACTCCGCCAAAGCGTACGCATTCTGCAAGTCTGTAACTGACACAATTGTTGTACCCAAGAAAGTTCTACGTGACGAGTCAAACTGGCTAAAAACGGTCGCTTCAAGTGTTTGAAAAGGGAACTATTGACTTTGGAATTTCTTCTGGGTTTCAAATACATTCACATTTAAAGTCTTTTAGCAAATAAATGCTTTTGAAAAATTGGTTGCTGTAAAACTGAACTTGCAGAAGATGTGAGGAAAACCTTTATCATTTACTCTGCTTTCAGCAGATAATGTGAGATTGAATGGGACTAAAATATGTTGGAGAACACTGAAATCTGCAGTGCTTAGATCAATTGGAGAAGTAGTCCAGAAAACATAGAGGACAATCAATCAGTAGGAAGAAATACTGCCTCGCTTAAAAGAAATAATAAAATGCAAAAATACAAACAGGGGAAGACAAAGATAAGCAGCAATGCCTCAGGCAAGGATCACGGAATTAAAACAGGTCCCCCAGCTAAATATGAGTCAACAATGTCATGCCACTGCAGAAAAGGCTAACATCATGCTAGGTTGTACAAATGGAATTATCCCTGCAAGCCTTGCAAAGTAACTTTCTTTTCTGATGCAATAGTAGTTCCTCAGACATTGTAATGGTGGCAAATTGAGGTGCTGTTCTGCAAGAAAACATGGATAAACTGGAAAATGCCCAGAAGACAGCAACGAAAATACCAGAGGTGTAGATATCATGCTACGTAAGGACCATTTAAACAATAGGGGCATTTCAGTCTAAAGAAAAGACGACTGAGAAGAAACAAGTTTCTGTGTAAAAGGCTGCTGGGATTAAAGGAACGTGTTATTTTTTTTCCCCTTGTCCTTGATGAATAGAGCCAGAAGTAATGGGAGTTCCGAATGTGTCAAGGAAGTGTTGCACTAGAAAAAGCTTAGTAATGTAATAGTTGCAAGGAACACTAAATATATAGCCTTAGGTTGCTGTAGTGTTTCTACCCTTAGCGAACCTTAAGAACAGTTTTGGTAGATGTCTGCTAGACATGACATGGATAAAATTGATCCTGCCTTGAGGCAGAGGAATGTATGGCCTCTTGAGATATCACCAAGTCCTATTTTCCTATGACTGGGAGTTGTTCAATAATAGACTCATAAACATTACGTTGCTGACCTGGTTACTGAAATGTTTTCTGAATAACTAACCTGTTGTCTCACAACAGGTGAATACTTAGAGGCAAAACAGGAAGTGAAAGCATGATTCAGGATCAGACATGCTTACTGGAAATCTTTGAAGGTTAGTGGGGGACACTGCCGGAACTGGAAATGCTGGAAAGTTTGTTCTCCAGCAGCAGAGGAAGAAAATAGCCAACACAGGAAACTAAAATGTATGTGTTAGGTTTAAAAAGGAAACACAGTCTTTAAGGAAGAGACAGTTACCTGGGGCAGTGAGGCAGAGCCATTTGTCTGGTGGGAGGTGGCAGTAGGTATGGATATTATTTTGTGTGATAGTGGGGCGTTTTTTGTTTTGTTTTGTTTTTTAAAATAGCTGCCTGACTACTGAGTTAGGAAAATCAGCTGGGAATGAAGAAGGTAGGTAAATTGGTGCCTAAGTGTAGCTAGATAGTAATCATGAGAACAAGTCAGTCTTACAAGACCAGACCAGTGCTTCTTTCTGATGCTTTTTCTGGTGCAAATGTCTTAGGGAAAGGATAGGTTTCACTGGGGTCCACAGTCATTCTCAGCCTTCTGTCTGAGGTAGTAGGACCAGTAGTTTTACCCCATCTATTGTAAACGCAGGTGCAGATCTCTTGAGTGTGTCATTCTTTTATCTGAAGAATTACCTTGTTCTTTTCTATGAAGAAAAGGATCATCTGACTATAGAGCAGGCTGTTCTTTTAATATGGGGTATTTGGTAGGTATATTTCCTTTTGTGCAAAGGAAAAGGGTATCTTCATCACCTTTCTGTGGCTTCCTGAGAACTAGAACAAAGATTTTGAATGGGAAGGTTTTCAAATGCATCTGTGATCTGAGCATCTGCAAAATACAAGGGAGCTGAATACATGAAAAGAAGAATGTTAATAATGCCGGGGTACAGAGAATTCTAATGCAAATGAACCAGTAGTTGGCAGAGGCTAGTCTCTTTTCACTTCTGTTTTTGACAGCTAGAAGGGTGTGATGTAAGGCTTATATTCAGAATTAATCCTATCTTACGTTAAAGCTTTTGGATTCCAGACTGGTTTCCTCTGCATTTGTGTTGTACAGATCACATCAACTGTTTTTATACGTTTCTGTTTTCAGAATTATATTTAAATTTTCCCTTTGCATAGATTTTTTCCAAGCATTAATTCTGTCTCTTCAAGTCCATGTTGTGTTGGGATTGGCCTTAGTTTGGCTCACCTCTTGGTGAAAAGCAAGCTGGCTCCATATGACCCTCATCAGCAAATCAGGATCCAGACACTTAAAAAATAAAGTTCTTCCATCAAAATTTTAGGTTTAGCAACAACAACAACAACAACAACAACAAAAAGTCATGGTAATACCAAGTCACTGGTTAGAATTCTTTCTTCTGCTGTTAGATAACTCATAGGACAGCACAAACCTAAAGGTCAAAGGAACAAAGACCCTCAATTACAAGGAAAAATAACCAAGGAAGAATAACTTTTTTTTTAATCTGGAGACTGGTGTTTTGGGGTATTTTTTAAATGTTTAATACAACAGTACATGCCCTCTGACAAGCCAACGACTGCAAAGGAGCACTCACTTCCGAGGACTTTAGAGCCCTGCAGTGAGAAGATATCCATAACTTTGCTGATTGTGGACAACAAAGCTCTTAGACTTAGAACTGTAGCGTCTTAGGGCTGCAAGGAAATTTTTGTTAATGATCAAGCTGCAAATTGGCTGCCTACTGACTTTCAGAGCAAAAATGTAAGTGTTAACTCATAATGAGTTAACAAGCATCAGCTGCATTGCAGTAATGAATGTGCATGTTTGCAGTGCATCATATGACCACTTGGTACTTACTGCAGTCAGCTAGCATGTGGTAAGATTTTGTTGTGATAACCTAGACATAAGAATGAGTCTTCCATCTACATTCTCTCTGGAACAAGAACATAGTATTTCATACCTGTACAGCAGTTGAGCAAGAAAAGCATGCAGTGATATTTCTTTCGCTTGCTAACCCTTGCTGGTGACAAGCAGCCATTGGCCATTTTACTTTTCACGTCACCTGTTGAATTTGTGCCTCTTGCTGTTTAAAATCATTTCATAGCTGCAGAACGGTCTCCTGATGTCAATGTGGCTGGTAACGCGTCATAACGAAGAGGAATCTAATGTAAGGGAACCATCTTAACTTGTTTCTTTGCTGCTGCTCATCAGACTGTTTTCAAAGTTTGGGCAGTTATGAAAGCTTGTGACCCAACTTCCTCCATTATAACAATAAGGTGTTTATCTTACTGGTTTGACTTGCATGGCTTCTGGCAAGTAAAGGACCCAGAACAACCAGCTTCCCTTGCTATCAAGAGCCAACTAGTAGCTGCAGTTGCAATTTCAGTACCTTTTAGCTGTTTGTTGCCGTGACGGAGTGTGTTCCGATGATAGCCTAGGTGATACAAATAAGCCGGTTTCCTTGAAATACTGAGAGCACTAGAATTCCGTAAGACCAGGTTCTGGCACCTCTCCTACATTCCCATCATAAACGTCGGAAGCACTGGTGGCTTGGGGACAGATAGCAACTGCAATTGCGAAGACCTCCCCAAACAGTCAGGGCGAAGGTATTTGACAGAAAACCAAGAGAAGTTTTTCCCTAGAGTTCCCTTTAGAGTCTCCATTTGGAATTGCGGACAATGTTGGCTTTGTCAATGTGAAAGTTTAGCCAAGTAAAGGTTTAAGGGGTGTTTGACTTCAGAGAGATCCTACAGAAAACAGAATTAATTCCTCTAGCTTGTGACCTGGCTTGAAATTCAGTGCTGCAGCAGTGTGCTTGCCTGTCAAACACCTTATTCTGTCTTCTCTAGGAAAACTGTGAAGCCACTAGAAGCTTTTAAATTTTCCAATTGATCAAGCTGCTTTCCTAAAAAGAACCAAAGTCTCCTGTGAATCAAGGTTTGTCCTAAAAAGAATCACGAGGTTTCCTGTGAAGAGTAAAATGGTGTAATAGGTAGACCTGGGTTTTAATTCTTATCTGTATTAGGGTAGCAACTGGAAATCTATAAAATACAGACTGCATGCTTCGCTTCTGAGGCGCATGCAAAGGAGGCATTTCCTGTATCAGTGAGATTACAGTCTTGACAAGGTTGATAAAGAGGGAAGTAATTGTTTTTAACTGTTTTGAAGGCAGAAAAACAGACTCTGTTAGTCGCGCAGGGAGAGACAGGAACACCTTCTAAAACGAGCTGTATCCCAAGCCGTTCTCCATCCACCTGTCTCTTCCCTATATCCTGCTGCGAGATAGGAGGTAAGTCCCGGGTGCCTATTTTGATACGACTCTTCCCATGTTAGATCTCTCCACTCCCTGTTACCTAAGTTTTCTTTACTGGCTGCCAACAGCTCTCAATCCTGTCCTGACATTAAGAAAGACAATCTGGATCTGTACTGTCAAGTGGATGGAGTGTGGGGCTACACGCCAACATTCCTGATTGCTTATCTCAGCTGTGCCACAGATTTGTTAACCCTTGTGCAAGTCAATTAATACAGTTCAGTCTTAAAAATTGGGATAATAATATTTACGTAACGATTGGAGGAGTTTGTAATGAGCCTGAATAATGAATGCAATGCTGTGGCATACATTTCTCTGTCTTTATGTCAGCGGCTTTGTAGTTTGTGACCATTGATAACTAGCTTATTTGTCACAGCCACGTGCCCCCATCTTCATCAGGATTTAAACTTTGCGGTACATTTTTATTTCTCAGGACTCAGGAATTCTGAGTCATCAGAGACTGTTTGAAATGAAGTTTGAGAGGTAAGAACTATGTTCTTCAACCCTGTTAGGTGTTAAGAGAGACAACTTGTTAATTGTTTCCTGTTCAGTGGAAATACCTCCTGCTGAAGGTAGGTTTGGGTTGTAGACGGGAGACTGAACGGAGCCTCTCTGTACCAGGCACCAGTCTTCTGTGCAATTAGTCAAACAAGCAATAGCGTTATTGTTCACTTATCTTTTTTGTTAATCTGAAGCCAGTCAAATTATATTTCACAGAACTGAGAGCCTTAGTAGAAAAAGGCGGTATGTTTTTATGCTTATTTCTCAATGTTACTGCCAACATTTCTCTTTATTTTTCCCCAGTGTCTTCCCTGGGAGAAAGGAAGCACAACCTGGGTTAGAGTTGCTGAGCTACACTGTTCTGATTATGGTGTTAGGGAGGACGGGCTCAAAAGTGACATAAGACTCTGCTATCTCTTATGTCACTTCAGTCCGTAGAAGGGAAGAGGTGTTACCGGTCTGTCTGTTATATTCATCTGGACCAGCAAGCAGAGCTTCCAAGGTCGCTGCTGAACCCGGGCAGCTCAGAGCTGCTGTAATAACTGTAGCTCTTTTATAAATAGGATAGGCTCAGCTGATTAGCAGTCTTATCTCCACCAATTAATGAGGATAAGTGTTCATCATGTTGCAGACTTCATGCCTCATGCAAAATGTTGAGCAACTGCGTGAAGTTACTGTGCATGGGGAAAAAAAACTGTGACTTTGAAATGTTTTTTTTTTTTTTTTAACGGCCAATATATATTCTTGTGGGAAATGGTTCCAGTGGTGATTTATCGCTTTCATCTTAATGAATTTGGAAAAATCCATCCCAAGAGCCAAGTCAAATGAAAATTTACTCCTTGGTTAGCTTTTGTAGTCAGTAATTGGGTATGGCCAGGCACAGTTAACAAAGGCACCGTGTCTGAGTACGGTTCCTCTCTGCTGGGACGTGTTGTTTTATTGCGGCTTTTAAGATGAATGTTTTGGCTCTGGAAAACTTAGTGCTATATTCCTTCCTAGTGTCATGTTGTCCCTTTACAGTTTGAATATCTCTTTCAGCGCCTGAAAGACATTAGAGTCTCCAAGATATCATTAACTTCATAGAAGTGTGTATTGTTTCCTTAATTCCTTGCAGACTGGGCTCTTAACATTGACTGGAAGGAGGATTAAAAAGAGATTGTGACTCAAAATACCGCACTTTTTAGAAAGTGGTGTAACGTTGCCTCTGCTATTTCCCCGTACGTAGCAACTGCTTCCTCTTTTTCAAGTTTGTCTCGTCGTTTGTTGGCTGTCACTCATTTGCAGCTCCCCAGTTTCCCGAAAACATAAATTTTTGCATAAAGGAAGAAGAAGAAGAAAAAAAAATCCCAAATTACCACATTCTCAAAGGGTGTAACTTCTCACTTTGTGTATCTGTCCTGATTATACAATCCAGCGAGCTACATGTACGAGTCTATGATCTCTTTAAAGTAGTACTGGTTGAAAACGCGATTTAGAAATTAGAAAACCTGATTGGTTTTGGTAACTGTGAAAGACTTTCTTGTTGGCATCTATGCAGGGGCCTGATCGTACCTTTGTTGAAGTTTGTCACAAAGTTCCTGGTGATTTCAAGATCGCGTGCACACTGAAACCAAATGCCTTTTTCTTTTGTTTCAGCCTTGCTCAAAATTTGGTTTCAGATCAAGGGCAGACTGGCAAATGGTTTCCTGAGCTTCAGGAGCTTCTGTTGGTAGCTGAGATTAAGAGCGATTCTAATACAGTAAGGTGGCGTGCGTTCTCGAACAAGAATTTTATATCAGAAAGAGTATTTAACCGGTGATCTAAGGAAAGATTGAGGTGAGAGTTCGTGACAGTTACTGCGGGGTGGGGGGGTGCCAGTGAAGTGTGTGCAAATAGCTACAGCCACAGCGCAGGGATTAAAAGGTGTGGCGTCAACTAAAGGGCAGAAGGCTGACGAAGCCAACTGAACGTACAAACCCGTGCCTGTCCTCAGGTTAAGTGTTACAGGTGAGATGACCTATGTCACACGCCCGGCACCTTCTAAAACGTGCTGTAATTTCAGCGTCCCGTCCTGCACTCGCCCTCGGCCCTCCCGGGCGACGGCTGGCCCAAGTCGCAGGTTTGCGAACAGACCAAAACCACAGCAGTGCAACCCCTGCGGCCTGGAGAAACCTGCCGTTTGCTTAGTCTGAGGAGGACATCTTGCTTCTCCCCGGCCTGAGCATCACTGGGCAACGCTGTTAGGTTGGATTTTTGCGGCGGGTGTTGAAGGGTCGTTCCCCTTAACGTTCGGTTTGTGCTTCTTTTTTTTGTTTGGTTGTTTTTTGGGGTTGTTTTTTGTTTTGTTGTTGGTTTGTCGGGGTTTTTTTGGGGTGGTGTGTTTTTTTTCTTTTTTTTTCCCAGCCTTCTGCTGGGGTCTAATTCCACCTCCAAGCACTTCCGAATTGAAAGCAACAAGAGATCGAAAAGGAAAATCCAAGGATCGCCCTCCCCGCAGCCGCGCGTGCGCAGAGACGCTCGCGACCTCC